>JAYDZG010000030.1:8297040-8316961 GCA_034509265.1 Microcambeva bendego
GGAGAGGATCCGCATAGAGCAGGTATGCCGGGATGGCATATGGAATGCTTAGGGGATTAAAGGGGAAACCCAGGAATAACATTTCCAGAATGAATGAAGTACAGCAGAGCAAGATAAAGTACATAGGCACATTACCCCGGATAATACAGAACCAGTCCTCACGTTCCTTCAGAACGGATGACTGCAAGCATACATGTAATACCAGACTAATAAAACAGGCACACAATGATTTGAGGCTAAAGTCTTATCACTATAGTGAGCATGAGGTTACTCAAGGGCTCTTGATTCCGCTCCTTGATGGTGTGCTTCTGCTATTGGCAGGAGCGACGAAAAGAGGCAGAGCGAATGGCCCGTGAGCGGGAGGAGCTGAGGAGGCAACAGGAACAGCTGCGCTACGAGCAGGAGAAACGCAGCAGTCTAAAGAGGGGTCGAGATGTGGAGCACAGGTATTTTTAAGCATTTTGTCTCTTCCAGTCTACCAGATTTACAAAAATAAAATTGCAGTATTCAAGTTGTAAGAAAAAATAGCACAAACTCTGAGAGAAAGCCGTTGGTGTTTAACTTTATACCGGTCGTGACCACAGCGTGTCTGAAAGCGCTGGATTCAAGGCAGGAAGGTTCTAGCCCGGTTTTATTTCCGGGTCTCAGAATGTAGTCCTGTTTGAATGCAGTAATGTATACGTTTCTTCTACCTGCAGGAGGGATGAGCCTTACTGGGGCAACAACAAGAAAATGGCTCAGGAGTCGGGAGGCCGGATGAACCAAGCCTCAGACTACAATAACCGGCCACAGGGACGCTTCAACAACTTTGGCTCTAGAGACAGAGCACGCTACCCTGACAATGCTCCCGTTCAGCCAAACAACTTCGACAGGTGATCGACTTTATAATAATAAATAGTTTTAAGAACCTTTAATATTTACAATTACAGAAGACATTCACAAATCTTTGATATATGTTTATAAATCCTTACTTCATTATTTTGATGTATTCCCTTGTTGCACACGTGCTAAATGTTTAAACATAAGGTGCAGGCTTCTTTATCACGGTGGGTTAAAAGCTGATGCTGGTTTTCAGACGGAATCGATTCGTGAACGAGCCAGATGCCAAGAAGAGCCGGCCAGACCTACGGCGAGAAGGCTCTGGGTTCGAGCGCTACCCCAAGAACTTTGACGGCGTGCGCCGGGCTGAACCCCCACACCCCGCGGGCCGCTCTAACGTCCGCGACGCAGAACGGCGGGAGATCAGAGACGAGCGGCGACCTGCATCGATCCCCGACAGACCGACCGGGAACAGAGCTCCGCCACCGCCCATCAGCCACTCGCGCTCGGGACACAGAGACTCTGGTCACGGCAGCTGGAAATCCGATGGCATGAGCAGCAAGTCTGCTGATGTCCGGTATGAACACATATAAATGTTACGAACAAGCTGAACGAGTGGAGAGTTTCTTAATGACGTCCCAGAAGCTCCACAATTTTTTTGAGACTGAGAGCAGTTTTAATTATCATTTGGGTGAAGGGTGTGTCGTGAAGTTTAAACCTGCTGCCCCAAATCATTTCTAGCTCTCGACGACCATTTTAAATGCCCAACCATAATCACGTTTATTTTAAAGTACCACTAGTCACATTTACATTTTCAGCATTTGGCAGACGCCTTTGTCAAAAGTGACTTACAGTACAGTATACAGTCATGAGTTTTAAGGGCCTTGCTCAAGGGCCCAAGAGCAGCACCCTGGCAGTTACCCGGGGAGCTTTGGATTACTAGTCCTTTACTCTTTCCACTAGGCTACTGCTGGCCCCGTCACACTTGGAGCTGAATGTCATGTCTTTTAGGGACGCAGTTTTCAAAGCCAGAATTTTTACTTAATAAGTGTAATTACATTAAATTGCCTCTGAATGATTGCTGAACTGTTAAACTGTAGGTATGAAACTGGCTGAGCTAGAAAAAATCCCCAGTATTGGAACAAGCTGAAATGCTGTGCCAACTGTGTCGCCATGAAGCAGAAGCTTTTATCCAAAGCGATTTACAATTATGACTGAACATATTTTATTTCGAGGGTTAAAGGCCTTGCTAAGGGGCCCAACAGTAGTGGTCTTGTGATCACTAGCCCAGTTCCTTAACCTCTAATCCAGCTGTCTTTTGATCCCAGCCCTACCCTTCCTATTTCTTTAACTAGTTTTATGCCGCCAGGGCTTTACTAGTTTGCCTGATGATGTCAAATTAGTTGAAAGTAACATTACTTGGTGATCTGCTTTACTGTGGCTCAGGATCTCACTCAAATATTCCCTGTTCCAGGGGAGCGGTTCGGATGCGCCCAGAGCATTCAGCCAGGGAAGTACCTGGACCTCCCATGAGGGGTGCATCTTCAGTCAGTCGCGGCAGAGGTGGCTTTAGCAGCCGAGATGGAGGCAGACCTGTAAACATGGGAGAGCAGGTGAGATCTGATTACTTGGCAGGAATTGTTTGTTCAACTGTAACGAGTGTATGGCTAATTGAGAAATTCTATTCAAATTAAAATAGAGATATTCTAGTGTCTGTTCAGATTATGTATATACATATTTTAGCGTACATGAAAAAGTACATTTAAGCCACTGGTTCACAAACTTTGTGCCGCACCCCCCTTTTGTAACCCCCCAATCATTCACACGTAAACATTTTTAATTCCAATTCTTCGTGGTGCTAATGTTTTAAATCAGAAAGGATCACGAGAGGATTTTTTAAAAATGTGATGCAGAGCAACCGGTTTGTCTATTGCACTGAAAGGTTTTGCATAGCAGCCACTCCTTTTTCATATATTATTATATTAATTAGCACCCTCCACTGCCTGTATGAAAGAACAAAGAGCAATGTTTTTGTCTTTAACAGGAACGGAGCCAAAAGATCCATCTCCCCTCAAAAAGCTGTACTTCCTAAAACTAGTTCATTTGCTTTGCTGCGCCCCCTGTAATAGGAATTACTGATTTAAGCCTATTTAGATATTTGCACCCTTATTTGCTGTTACATTATAGTCTGCCTTGAACACCTCTGTCGTACTTCAAACTGGATCCAGGTGTTTGAAAAAATGTTTGTGTGTGTGAGCAGCACTACAGCAGCGGAAGGCAGGTGGTGGTAGAAAGGCACGGCCGAGATCAAGGGCCCAGAAAGGAGTGGCACAACAGCAGTAGCAGCTCCCAGAGTGGAGGTTACACCGACAGCAGGCGCATGGGAGAGAGCAGACCCGGCATGATGTCGTCACACTCCAGGTATGTACCTTAACCATCAAGTCAGAATGTGAGATCCAGATGATGTCATATACTGCATGTAATCGACCGTGCCCATACCCACGGCTGTAAAAGTGTACACTACAGCAGCCTGGCAAAAGGAACTGGAAACTCAAACTACCAACTAACATCACAAGATCCTACCCTATAAAAAAACCCATGGGAACAGAGTATGTACACTAGATGTTGCAGAGGACACACCAAACTCACCCGTTCATACTTACTTAAAGGAGAACAGCCCCCCACTTGCTCACTGTGTGGATCAAGGACTTCAGTTAAACACCATCAGAGCTACAGGGAAATTTTCACTTCTGTACCCTCATCAACTGCTTAAATTCTAGACTGAACGTAGACTTAAAAATGCTAAATAAGCCAAAATAAAGAAAAAATTCCCACTGTTTGTCAAAAATATAAAAGGCTAATCTGTTTTTAGTTAGGAAGCTGACTGAGAACTTCTAGTTGAGTTCTGTGATATTTAGTTTTTTTCCCATGTAGATAGACTGTTAAGTTATTATTTTGAGTGCCAGCTAATATCCACAGAAGCGACATGCTGGGAGTGACTCAGTAAGAGCGGTCACATATATCTGGAGCCATGCTTACTGCAGTGTGTCCCACCGATTCTGGGTGGGACATGTGGTAGATCCATACTGCTTACACGTTAGAGGTGGTCAACCGGGTTTAAAGCTGGGGAATCGAAGACCTGGGATTGTACTTGGAAGTACTTCCAGCCAGTGAGGGACATTTGTACCCGTGTGTCCCTCGTATCGTCTTGCTGGAAGACCCCATCCACCCCGGGCTTATAGAAATAAGATTGCCTTCCACACATCGTCTACCCACCGAGCCATATTAAAACTAGAGATTAAATAATAGCTGTTGGGTTTGTTGACCATGCCTGTGGTGTGCTCGGTCCGGTTACATCTGAAAGGGTATCCAGTGTAAAACCTGTCTCCGTGGCAACTCTTACATATCTGTATAAAGTAAATATGTTAGTTCAAATCATGTATAAGTACTTACATGCTCTTTTTCTTTTGACTGCAGCCATTCCTCCTCTGGTATGTATAACAGAGTCGTCCAGATCACCAATGTCCCAATGAGCAGCAGCAGTGGAGGATTTAAACCATTTAAAGGAAGGTTCTAGCATCCTCTTCCTTTGCAGCCTTTAACTAACTTTTGTAACTTAAATTGTTTTTTTTTTAGTTTGAAATATTTTGATGTTTTTAAATGGTCCGTTTACTGTAAATTTCCCGCCGTTTATGAAAGAAGAAAGATTTTTCTGTCAGTTGTAAACTAATGGCCGTGCACAGAAGTATTACTCCAGCACATACCTGCAGGTTTTCAGGAATTAAAAACCACATTTTCCCTGCTGCCACACTGCCCAAGTGAACGTGTCTAATTTTTATAGATGTACGAGCAGGTTGATGTGCAGTACAGAAGGATTGAGGATCTGTACTATAGTAATTTAATAGCAATACTGCTGTATGTTAACAAGCAGGTTGCTGCATCATTTTCTTCAATGACTTTTCATTTAAATCTGCTTCTCTCAAGTGTCGAATTAAATTATAAAAGGTTTTTTTTTTTTGTCATGCAAATGCTTTTGGAATATAAACTCGTTACTGTGAAAAACCACAATGCAACATGTCTTATTGAGCAGGGGTTTTTTAATCAGACGTTCTGTCTTTCGTCTAAGGCTTGTTACAGGTTATATCCATCTACTTTCACACAGTTGGTCCTATGTACATCAACACTAAACCCATTTTACAGCAGCAGAACATTGGCCCTGTTAACATCCAATCCTTTGCAAAATATTAAAAACAGCTTTACAGTCATGAGAAAGGATTCGAGTGCTTTGATCATTTGTTGTAGAGCTCGTGTATATGTGCTTGCTTTGTATTTAGTAATCAGAAGTTTAACCTCTGTATAGCACATGGGTAGAGCAGACTGGCCAGGTTAGAATCTCAGCGGATCGATCGGCCATCATTTTAATAATTATGTCCACAAGAGATGAGTGATATGAGTGGAAATGCGTTTATGAGGTTTTTTTTAATGCTTGTTTATGCTGACTCAAAAATGAATGTTTTAACATTTTGCAAAGGTCATTTTATGGGTTCCATAAATATCAAACACATAAAAAAACAAAGTACATATAGAAACAGTTAATGCAGTCTGTACATGAAATGATGGCTTTTGTACTGAGCATGCTTTATAGAATTGCTAGTGGTGGGTTTTGTCTGAAGGGAATTTGTATGTCCTAAATGCTTTTAAAGAGACATCAGAGTGGAAAATAAATATTGGATATTTTATCATGAATCAAGTTCAGGCAAATTTAACTAATTTGTATGCACACCCTTACAGGAATGGTTCAGTAAGCCATTACATATGATCACTCAGCTGCACCACTTGGTGCTTTCACATGGCTGATCTCAATTTTGTCGTTTAATTTAGCTTTTTGGCTTCAACCGGCCTTTGGTGCTCAAATCACCGTTTCATGTACCACTTGAGTAATATAACGTGTATCAGTATGTATATGAGGAAAAGAATTACAATTCTTACACTTGAAGATTCCTTACAGAGGCCTGTTGCAATTATCATAACATGATATTACTGCCTAGCTACTTAATCATCTAAAATGTAATTATTGTTATATCCCCGTCAGCAAGCAGTTAGAAAGTAAAATGACTCCAGTGGTTACTGTCAATAGTCAAATCGATCTGTTACTATGCAAGTTTTATGTGGGTCATAATTCAACTTCATTCTTTTTCCCTATCGTGAAGCAGTGTGTTATGACTAGGGTTATCTCAACAGGGCAGAAGGAGATGTACCACTGCACTGGCATATCAAAACTGCCATCTTAGTGTGCAGAGAAAATAATGTAGTGTTTTCCTCTTTGAGCCACAGTGGCATGGATAAGTTATAAGAGCCTGTTGAATGTACTGCTTTGCTTTACCTGTTACAGACAAATGGCCTCAGGTTTGGCCCGGCACAGCAAGCCGTTTGCAACATCAGAGTGGCCAAATGTTGTTCACCTTCAGGCCCGAGTGGTTCTCTCTTTTTCTTTAAAAAAAAATTCTACAGATTGTCTCAGCATCTTCAGCCCACTACTACTGCCCACCATGATAAAGGTAGCATGAGTGTTGTACAGCTTGGTAATGTAGTTTGGCTACACGTGCCCATAAGGCAGCACACATCGACAATTTATTCTAGATTTTACTCCATGAACTGGAGGAACCCACACACTGCAGTTTTTTCTATTTAAGTAAATTTAAATAAATCCATTTGCAATTTAGTTTCCCTTAATAGAGATAGTCTTGCATTCTTTATTAGACCAAAACAGCACGGTTTGACTAGCCTTGCTGTTTGTAGAAGGGTGTTACGGATGCTGCTGTTCAGACATGGCTTCACTGAAGCCTTTCTGAAGTTAATAAGCCTATAATTCGGCACTGAAGCATTAGAGCAATAGAACTGCACTGCTGGGAACCAATGGTGTGTAATAAAACATTTCGTCCTCCTTCGTCATCCACATAAACCATTCCCCTTTTGTGTTTTCATATTCGCATAATAAATCCGGGACATAATCAAAATTGCTCTTTGATTTTATTCTTGAACTAAGATGTGAAAATTTGATCATTATTTTTGTCCATAAATAAATGCTGTTTGATCAAAGGTTTAATGTGGACCTTTTGTACTATGCTTCTAGTGTTTATGTACTAGTGCACACAAATGAGAAATTTGAATGAATTGCTGCACATTAAATGACAGAACTTGATAAATCTGACTTGGGGACTCATGAGCAAACTGAGGTGAAAATTTAAAATTTAGCAGTGTAAGACAGAAGTGCAGTTTTTATTGTTCAAAAGCTGAAGTGTATTTCAGTCATTGTAGTGTACATGTATTGGACACATTTAATCAGAATGATTCATCAGTTTACCATATAATGTAATTAGGTACGCATTTCATGTACGTCCAAGCCACCAAATAGAATCTATTTCAATCCCTTCATAGGATGCAGTGTAAAAAAAAGACGCTTCTCCTTTTGAGCTTGCTACCTAAAAGAAGAGATTTGAGAACATCATACTGATGTACTCGACACCCTGACTTTACTCACTGAAATTTTTCAATTCAACTGTCATTTAATTAATAAAATACTAGAATATTTTACTTAGAACTCTTGTACTTACAGTGGCCTTTAACAGTTTTATTTTTATTTTATACAGTGTACAAAGTTGATTATCTTTGTTTTCTGACTTCATGCCTGAGACAGACACCAGCGAGCAGGATCATGTTAGGATCTCCGCAGTACTAAGAACGATCCATCACTCATATACGGTCAGTGGCAGTTCTGTTAGGGTTCCTTTTAATTGTTAAACAGCGTAGGGTTCTGTAACAGGCAGCCCGTTGCTGTATACCCATAAACTTCTAAAGTCTTAAGTAGTGGTTATATATAAATAATGGGAAACTGTACTAGAATCAGTAACTTTGATTGTACCAACGTTAATATCTACAGTTAATAACGTGTTATTCATTCACCAACTTGAAAATTAGAGGAATATAGCCCTTGTGGTTGTAGATCTCATTCACCAAATCAAAGAGGATTCGAATAACTCATGTTGGATCTCAAAAAATAGAAAAATGCATTGCCTGGGTTCCACCAGATTGAGATTAGGACCCCATTTCCCACCACAAACATTATCATCCTTATATTGGGGCAAAGCAAACACCCAAAACCACCAGAACACAGTCCATAAAACACAGTTAGGATCAACTGTTCCAGCAAAGAGTGTGTGGTTATGAACCTCAGCACAAAACTCGAAGAAAGGCATCCAGCTGGAATGTATAAATAGGAAGGGTTTGTTTCTCAGAAACAGGGAGTAGCACATGGTGAGGCGAGCTTTAACGTATACATGTATTTACACAGCAAAATATCACAAGTAGTGCGAACACAACTCGAGCCATGGCACGAACAATGTTTAAATGCATTAGTGTGAACATGTGAGGCGCGGTAGTCTAGCTCAGGATAACGGCAATATGCTAAAGTGGCGAACGATGTGTAGTGCACGCGTCTGGAAACGCTTGAAATCAGGACTCGACTGATGCAGCACACAGCCGGCAAGAAAACTAACAGTATGTACAAGCTGAACTGCAACTAGTGGACCTATTTATGCTCAGAGCTACGGTGCCTGTGTCTGTCTCTATAGGAGCCGCAAATTCACAGGGACAATTTAACAGGCTTGATGAAGACGGGGACAGGAGATAAATCCATCATGAGCATTCACATCTTTATTCTCCATCATTATTGGTCACTAGTGGTCTGTTTCAAGGGGTTCCGGTCATATTCAATCAAGTCTGTAGAAGTGTGGGGGAAAGCCAAACTACAAAAGGAAAGGATAATTGGTTCAAAGATAAATTCTACTGTCTGGATAACTAGTTGTTAGAGCTTGGTACTGTGAGCATGGCACAAGTCTGTCATTCCTAAGAACCAATAATGTCCACAACATGGACAGCAAGCTAACGAGGATGGAATTAATTGCGATAGTAATGCGTCATGAAAAGCCTTCAAACTTAGTAAACCCAAATTTCAGGAATGTTCTACTCTGTAGGGCTAATTGACCCAAATGGCTTCCTTTCAAACAAGTCGCACTTCAACTTCTGTTAAATACTTTAGCAGGCATGCTTGTTGCGTTTAGTGTTAATGGCTATTCCTCTGAATATTGAATGCGCGTCCCATAAATTCTGGTACAAAACAGGGAAGCGGAGATTGATCACACCTTGTGAAATAATAATAAAAAAATATTTAAAGTGGGGGAAAAATCAAAACCGTCCACATGAAACAGTCGGGATTATAGATAAATAGCGCCCATCCTTACTGGCATTAATCTCTTTTGCTTACTGGTGATAATCTCCAAAACCAGCAAGGGTTTGAAAAGAAGAGCTTTTCCATGTCCCTCTCTGTCAATTGCTTAAGTTTGGCATGGACCCTTGAAGCCCAGAAGCTGAACGGCACATGGTGGTACAGCGCGAGTGTCGTACGTAGGCCGGCTACCTCTCTGTGTCGTCTGTCCGAACCTCAATCTCCAAAAAGCATCTGAAACGGACCCTTACCTGTATATATAAGAAGTGTGTATATATCAGCTATAAAACAGCATATAAAACTGCTTAGAAACAACGGCTGCCGTTAACTCCACCTCTGGTACGTTTAGCTATAAAAGCCGTGGGCTGTAGCCAGGTCGGGCTAGCTCTACCAGTGTAGCGCTCCAGTTTGCTCCGCACCGAGTTCGAAGCGCTGAGGGTTAACGACGTCAGGCACCAGTGGCTTAGGAACGGCAGATCCTCTTGTCCTTCGTCCACCTCCGTCTCCTCACGTAGGTCTGAGTCTGTGTCCAGCGACCAGCTTCTGCAGTTCAGTCCGATCTCAGACAGCCATAGTGGTTACAGCAGCACACACTTGTCCTTCTCCTTGGCCTCTTTTTTGGCTTTGCGCTCGGTCGTGGAACTGTGCTTTCCTGGACTGGTGGATGCTGCTGCTGCTGCTCCGGATGGGGCTCCAACTGCTCCTTCGGCCACAGAGTTGCCTGCAGCCTGCACCTGAAAAAGTGTGATGACCGAGAAAGAGCCCAAAACGGCCAATTTAAATTTAGTTCCTTAACCTGCTCTGAAGGAACTATTGCTTTAGAATATGATGGACTGATCACATGACATCATGCAGCACTATAGTGTTGAAGAGAGCCATTAATATTATAGCAATAACACATATGGACATGATGTACCTGGGCCTGTGCTGCTACTGCAGCCTGCTCCTGCTCCTCCTCCTGCTCCTGGTAGAACTCGGATGCCCGGCGATCCTCCTCCTCTTGCAGCTTCTTAGCCAGTTCAAGATCACTGATTCCTTCGGGAAGCTCCCAACCCATGTCTGATACCTGCTGCTCCTGCTGTAGTGACAGCGCCATCAGGTAGTCCTGCACACACACAGATGTACACACATCTTCAGCACCTGATACAATAAATGTAAACACACTCGGGGAATTAATTCACCAATTCACACAGTGTAGGTAAAAACATCCAGGTTCGACTCAAACTGAATACACGATGTATATGCCAGTGGGTTGAATTATGTGTTACGTGTGAGACTAGCTCCCTCTGCTGGAGAAAACTCCTATCCTTACCTGGTCAATCTGGTCCTGCTGACCGTGGTAGACGCTCTCAGGATCCGAGGGTCTCAGGCGGAACTCGGAGTCACAGAAGTTTCCATCTCCATCCACGTTGTGCAGACTCTCCCACACCACCTTCTCCTCCGTCAGAAAGCCCTGATCGGTCACCAACAGATACAGCTGGCCCTGGTGCACGAAAGAAAGGTGAACACACCATCCATCGATGTTACACACATGTAGAGTGTTCATGGCCTGTTGATTTCTCTACCTCTCTGTTCTATATGCTTTAGTCTTTATTGTCATTTAAGATGGCAACACAGAACAAAAGTGCAAAACAATACAATAAATACAAGGAGGGCTATAATAAATACAAAAGATACATTTCTAATCTAAACATTTCTAAACAAGTCCTTAAGAGACGAGGCTATAGATGGGTGTTGGTCAGTACATGGCACTGATTAAATGGTACATTAAGTACAGATATATTCTGATATAAAGTTAGCAGCGTCAAGGTTTTTAGCAGCAGAGATACAGATTAAGGTGCAAAAATGCAACATCTAGTGCAGGTTGCAATAAATGTGCAAAGATGCAGGTAGTATGTTCACCGTGGTACAGCAACTGATATATAAACAGATTATTATACAAACAGATTAAGGTGCCAGATGCCAAACAAGTCTATCATGTGTGTGCGTCTATAGTGTGTATCTGAGTCCATCGTGTGTGTGTGTGTGTGTGTGTGTGTGTGTGTTAGAGTCCAGAGTAGAGGAGTCTGATGGCTTGAGGAATGGAGCTGTTACACAGTCTGGTTTCTCTTTACTGACATAAATAGAAAATAGACGCAAAATAGAACAGAAGTCAAATTCTTTCCCGTTCCGAACGTGCGCACACCTTGAATCTGGTCATGGTGCTAAAGTGGTTGTTCCTGAAGAAGACGCACAGCTCTCCCTCCTGCACCGTAGACGTGAGCTCACACAGGCCGTGGTACGTCAGCTGGGTGGCAGTGCTGTGCAGGAACTGCTCCGCCACGAAACCTGAAACGAGCCACCAGGATTCTTTTGGTCTTCAAATGTAGAAGACGACGTTTGAGAGAGGAAATGAAGGCCGTAGAGACATTTTAACAGCTCACCTTCTCCAGCCAACTCGCTGTTATCAGACTGCTTATAGCTGATGATTTTCTCCACCAGCTGGTTATAGCTGCAGTTTCCCACCGCCTTTACTATATCACTCATCTACAGAGAAAACAAATAGATGAATGACTTATGTTGCTTTCTACTCAATGACTTTCCATGATTGCTAATTTAAACTATTTAAAAAGAAACACGTCGCAACCAATGGAGCAGGAAGTGAAGGAATATGGCAGCTACACACAACTAGTAAGCTACACACAACTTTTAGTAAGAAAAGTGAATGAAGATGACCTCATGCCGTAGCAACCATAAACAGGGACAGATGTACTGCTGCCATTAGCAAAGAATTCGATTACACACCCTCAAAACACAAACAGTGCTTGCCAAAATGTTGCCAGACCTTATACGATCCTCCAAATTAATTGAGAGATTGTTTTTCTCTTCTTTTTAATTCACCCATTTGTGTCCCAGCCACCCGCGGATCACTTCTTTTCAATTGCCAGGGCTGGTCTCAAAGAGCGCGGTACTGCATGCCGTCTGTGATCAGCCATCCCTCGAGGAGGTACCTCGACCAGCTGGCAGATGAGCCCAGCTTCAACTACTGTCCCTCCAATTTTGTTTCTGCATCTGTGCAGGCGTCAAACCGGTCGATAACACAAACGCTATTTGAGGCACCCCACTGGCACCCAATTTGCTATAAAGTGTAAAGTTTCTGCTTCAACGTGCCCATTACACAGAGCGAACAATGCAAAGTTTCACATGTAACCAGGCAATACGTCTGTTTTTAGGATATTAATAAAAAATGCACCGATATCTGCACAGCCTTTGCTCCGAATGAAAAACCTTTCACCAATTTCCTCTTGTCTACTGTCTGTTTACAATCCCACAACATAATACAGTGTGATGATGTGGAATAGCTGTATTAGTGTGCTGTAATCACCAGAATGATGATTTCATTTTATTTGTTCAGTCCAGAGCGGCTGTAGAATTACGGATCGAGTTTACCCACCTGGGGTTCAACCAGCCATCCATGGTAGAGGGGGATATCGAGCAGATCGAAGACAATACACTCAGGTGTGTACTCAAACACCCGGACACCTGTGAATTTCACATTCACATCCAACCCAGTCTGAAGCTTGTGCAGGACCGCCATGGCATCGCTCATGTTCTGGGAATGGAAAGAGAGAGTGTTTGGATTTAAGGAAACATACAAGGGAGTTTACATTACTAAAACACACACGCACATTTTCCTCTTTTTCAAAATGTGGACAATCATCTGCTTATTGTGTACGGTGAGAGGAGTTTGCTTCTATAGTTTTGCATAGATGCGACAACCGGCTAACAAGCCAAATTATCTAAAATCTAAAAACATATTAAGAGTTTAAATACCACAGCAGCACTCAGAACTATTCAAGTCCTCATCAAAAGTGATTTTTAACTAAGTCAGCCTAGTTAGATCTGGCTTTTAATCAAGTCCTTTATAAGTGGAATGACAGAATAACTGAATAAAGAAATCAACAAAAGAATGAACTTCTTTAACAAAACTATTTATATTTGTTTCACCTAGTGATGCAATAGAGGCCGCAATTGCAACACCAATAAGAATCCGATCATCTTACTGCTGCGTCAAAATGTGACTTTTCAAGGTGGAGAGATGTTTTTTATTTTTTAAAAATAGGAAAATGAATAAATAGGAGAGACATCGACGGTCGCAAGACTGCACAGAACAAGCATCAAAGACGTACAAGCCGAGCTGGAGCATAAACAGACTGACGAGGATCTAAGACACTGCTATTTTAATCATCCCATCCTCCCGATTTTACAGCCTGTAAACCAAAATAGATTCAGCACTGCGAGTGGAAATGTTAAAGAAGGCAAACTAACATGCAGCTCAGCTGACAGGCAGCTTGTGAGGCTCGGCGCATCACACATGACAAGATCAGTGTGGCTTTGTGGCAGAAACGACACCGGCATCCGCAAGAACTGTAATTAGCTTCCAATTTTGAAGATGAGCATTGAAGTATCGAGGCCTAAAGATGGTATTCAAAGGAATACACCCTGGATAATATAGCATGTATATACCATGTCTTAATTATTTTACTATAAAGCCATAAACTGTTTTTATAATCCATGGTAAATGTGCTATCAATACAGTCCCCAATAACTGCAATAATGATACTTTTCCAATTCGCCACCTAGGATTTGTGCTATTTTAGTTATCCCACTATTATTTAATTTCTACCCATCAGGTCATTTCTACATCATGAACACAATCTGCTCCACGTCTGTAGAGAAGTGTCTGCTTTATAGCACTGAACAAGCCAGGAAAGCTATTTTTAAGGCAGAAGGTGTGATCAAGCTGGCTGATTGTGTGCTGGTGTGAATACTAACGCTTTCCGATAATCTTCTGTACCTGTTCTCACAGTATCTTACACACCCAGCCACGTTTCTACAGTACCGAACCACCATGCCTGGTCCGTACCTGCTCGTAGTTCAGACGCTGCGCCTCCGAGATCTCCTTGGGTTTGGCATCAAGGATGTAGTCTCCTGTGGTGGAAACAAAGGAGAGGAAACGATAAGAGAAAACACACATCAAAAAGCCGGTGCTCATTAAAACAGCCTGCAAATGGAGCATCGACAGAATCCTCCTGCGACTAACAAACCATCTGTTCCTGCCAATCAGCCACAACGGCAAACCGTTCTCTGTTCATCTCGGTTTCAGCCCGCAGAAGGAAATTCATGTTTTCGGGAGGTGTGAGGAAAACTAAGTACAAAAGAAAACTCACCAAGAGAAAATGCTTCATACTTTACAAACAGTGACACTTGGACCCACATCCATAGGAATCATATGGCTGCCCGGCAACCACCACACCAGCTATACGTTAGTATTAGTGGTATTTTTAATACATAAACCATATTTCCACAAAGCCCACCTTAAATCCATTTTCCTGTTACAAATGTTCAATTAGCATTGACATTTTTATAATTTTACCTGCAGCAGGTTCATACAGTGGAAAAGATAAGAGACCACTTTAAAATTATCAGGTTTTTTTTTTCAGATTTGCAATATCTGTTTATGTTGGACCAAAATGAGCAGTGTTGGTTTTTTCTATAAACTAAAATAAGAATTCTAATAGAATATAACAACACTACTCATTTTGGTCAAACACACACCCATAAATTGCAAAACTACAAAACTAACATTTGGTCTCTTATTTTTTCCCCGTCACTGTATATTAAAGAAACCTACGCCGGCCTGTCAAATCAGAATTCAACATTTCGCGGTGCCCTGGATCAATGTTCGATTAAAATATGACCAACACTAGCAGAGATCTTATTTCAACACAAAACTTCTTGACAAATGACTTATGCTATGTTTCTACCGGTGTCTTATCAACTTATGTTTCGGGTGCAGGCAAACTTCAGGTCTAAACCGGCATGGTCCAGTAAAGAAGCCGTAGACAGAAATACACAGCGGAGGCATGAGAGGCGGAGCTGCCCCAGCGTGATAAAAACAAAGGGCACTCTGAGAAGCATCTGGTATACGTCGACGGATCCTGCCTGACAGTAAAGAGCAATTTAATGACTCCCCACGTGTCCTCGGAAGATATTCTTGTCCCCGGTCTTAAGGCCCAGCATGTAGGCAGAGATGCCAGCAGGGCCAGGACAGACCTGACAGGTAAGCTCCCACTTTTAAGTGACCGTCTGAGCTGGGTCAAACTCGAACCATAAGGAACCTGTCAGATACCTGCTTAACATTCAGCACTCTTACTTCTTTTATTCAACACACACACACACATAGCACCACAGAGAGCAGCACTGACCACTAAATCAAAACCGGAGTTAAATGATTTATGCATGCAAGCATTCACTTTCACAGGCTACTAACTCTTCCTGGAAACTATCCAGAAGCAGAAAAGCCAGAAATCTGAGCTACTGACCATAAAGCATGATGCTTTCCACTGGACCCAAACCATTAATTAAAGTTTTTATGACCCTTCAGTGTTGTTAGCCGGGGCCTGTATCAGCTGCTTGAGAGAGCGAGTATGTGTGTGTTATGGATCCCAGTGGATTTACATGAAATATTTCCCAGAACAAACCCGATCAGAACAAACGAACAAGCAGAAGATGATGACGTGATCATGTTTACAATCCTAATCCATATTTTAAACGAATAGGGACAAGTCTGACTTTTACAACGGAATGTGATACTGTTCAGTTCATTGTCTTTATTCCCTTATCCTTATTAGGGTCGGGGAGGGGTGCTCGAGCCTATACCAGCTCTTCAACTGGAGCAAGGCACACGGAAACACCCTGGATGGGGCGCCAGTCCATCGCAGGTACCTACAGGACAATTCAGTGTCTCCATTTAACCTGGTAGCATGTCTTTGGACTGTGGGAGGAAACCAGAGTACCCGGAGGAGACTAAATTTCATTTGTATAAGAAGCATGGTGTGTATTTGACTGTTTCTTCCCCATTTATCATTAAGCTGTGTACAGAATGTACACGTACATGACAAGTATGAACACAGCTCACTCAGTTTCTCATTCCCTCTCTGAACCAGCTCAGCATGACTAATTTGGAGTCTTTTCAAAAACGTCCAGGCTGTCACATAACTCAGCAGCTGCTGTGTTTCAGATTTCCTACTCATTACATCAACACCAGTGGATTAGGGTGGATGGAATTGTGCTATTTACATTTATTCCACTTACAGTACAACAAACACCAGGAGGAAAACCCTGAAGACAAAATGAGACCTATTTAAAATGCTGTACAAAGGCTGTGTCCAGAGGGGAGTGGAAGCAAGTATATGGTGAAAAGGGAATCAAGTTACCCTTACATTAGTGGGGTTATTCCCCAATCTAACGCTTTACTGAATCACTGAACCACATGGTGTTTAAACACCAGATGCCATCATAACAGAGATAACGGAGCAGAGGGTCATTTAGGGTGCTTTATTGTGTCCATGAATGCTGAAGCCATTTAAAATAAAGCGGCTACTGCAACTTGTCCAAGCCTATTTATCCCATTGTTTAAGATTCAGAGTACATCTTAATAATTTATTAGTGCTCAGAAAGCACTTTCTCCTGGTCAGAGTCTAATCCAGGAGCAAAGTGGGAATACACCCACAGCTAACGCATGCAAACCGCCAACACCCCGCGATTCCACACCGCATCAGTCGCAAAGAAGAATACAGATGCCAAAATATCACATGGCACTATTTCGTCTCTGTTAAACTACATGATTTAGTAATTAATGAACACACTGATAGAAAGGATTTCCATGACACTCACCCAGGTACTCCATTAGCTGCTCTGCTGTGATGATCTCCATCATCGGTGGCAGCTTCACCTGGTGGGAAAAAAAACGGGAATGGAAACCTTAGTTGGCACTCAACAATACTCCAACTAATATCAAATCGATTTCTTGGACGTTTAGGATTACGTCTAAAAATAGACATAAACTCACTCCTCTGCGCACATAGACTTAACTCCAGTCTGTTTGAAAGCCTAGCAGGAGTGCCGTCTCATCAGACCAGCTTGTTTGAATGTTGTCCTAGATGTAGCAACCGTTCCCACACACCGTGAAAAGTCAAGAGACAGATTTCAAAGCTAGACAACCGAGTCCAACCCTGTGCCTGCTTCTACCGTTTAACCCGAGATGCGTTTACAAAAAAACAACACAATACACTGAGGTAAATGTTCTCAGAGTTGCTCTGTAAAGTGTCACCCCTGTTAATTATACATTACACAAATCCCCAGCAGTTGTTAGATTAATGTTTTAACCGATACCACCTGGGATGCTGAGCTGTAAGATTATGACCATTGTAAAAGGAAAGGGTCTCCAAAAGGGTTCTCAAAGATGCAAAGAAGAAATCTGCTCCGATTTAGAATCCATGATTGCTTTTGGTAAGTGTTTCCTAGAACACTAAGCACACTGAGTCACACCATCACAGGGCACCACGTCCACACCCAGACACTGGCAGAACAAGTAACAGAGCAAATCCTATCATAAAGACGAAAATAAAAAGACTAATGATTTTTGCTAACCACAATTTCACAGCATCTGAGACATCATCTTCAGAGCCACATTAAATTATTATTTTCAAAAGTAGCTTCATTAGGGCCACTGTGGGGCCAGTGCCACTAGGAATCACTGGATTTGTTTAAATCACAGGGCGCAACACACACACACACACACAGAGTTACTTATTACACAAGGCTCATCAGTTCATAAGCTCATATCAAACACAGCAATGGACAGGTCAGTATCTCCAATTGCACAGACCTCACTTGCTTGTTTTTGGACTGTGGGAGGAAACCTACGCAGACTCTGGGAGAACATGCAAACTCCACAGAGAAAGAACCCATGCCCCATCCAGGGATCAAACCCAGGACCTTCTAGTTGTGATCCTGATTTCTCTACCAGCTCTACCACTTAAACGAATGAGTTGAATTTTCCATGTTACTTCTATTTGTTTTTCTCCTGTTGACAAAGCCTGGAGCAGATGCAATGTTTTTGTTTTTCTTCCCCTGAACACCTTGTATTGCTGCCAAATAATATACCAAACCCCTCATTTGATCTAAAGCATCAAAACACCCCCTTACCTTCCATGCCAGCAGAAGCACGTTCATGATTGCCAGCAGAGGGCATGGGCCGTTCTCGTTCTGGGTGATGATGGGCGTGTTCTCCTCCTTCCACTTGATCCACTTGATGTGGTAAATAGACTGAACCGGGCCACACCGCTCCTTCGAGCTCGGAGCTTTGGCCCCTTCGTCCTCTTGCTGGCCCTGAGGAACCCCGGTCGGCGCTTTCTCTTGATCCTCCAAAGTTTCACTGACCGGATCTGAGCTGGGGCAGGAGTTAAGATTGGAGAAGGACTCCAGCGAGTCCAGACTGGGCAGACCCTCCGACAGGCTGCCTCCATTAGACTCCTCGGTAGATTTGGCTTTGCCCGCGTTGGCTTCTTGACCCACCATGTTGGGTTCGGCTTGCTTGGTGCTTTCCTCTAGGGTGTCAGGATCAGCGTTAGCAGTGTGCACAGGAGCAGTGGTGCCTATAGAGTGCTCCTCACTGCTTGCTTTGTTTACTAACTCCGAGTTCGGCTTTATATCCTTCGCTAAAGGAACAGGTGCCGTGTGCTCCTCTCTGTGCTCCGGCTCCTCTTTCGCCTGTGCAGCCTCTATGTCAGGCTCCATCGTTTCCAAAACACCCGATCGTTCCGCGTTAGCATTAGCATTACCGTTAGCTCTCGGAACACAGCTAGCTCTTGTTGTGCAACTTGCGGCCGAACCAGCGAGCGACAGATCGCACCTCCCGTCGTTTCCACCGCTTTTCTCCGCTGCAGATACCGCGCCAGCGCCCGGTCCTGGCTGCGCCCCTGCATGCTCCTCCATGTCTACTGTAGAGAACTAAAACTGCAAAATCGATCGCTCCAGCGCCTCCGACGCCATGACGACGTCTTTACCTCATACGTCACCGCCTCGCAGGCACCCAATAACTCACTTGCGCTCTTTTCTGATTGGCTCCTGCACACTCGCATACAAGTCTGTGAGTCCCAGAGTGCTGACCACATGTGTGTGCTTAAGTGTGCTCAGAAATGACTTTTTATGCATACTACTCATACTAAAGTCTCATACTAAAAAGGTACAAGACGCACATGTATGTATTATATTAGATCTTCAATTTTAGCTAATAATTTTAACGATCAATGGTCTGTGCTGTTTTGTTGCTTGATCAGAGGTCAAGAGGGATAACAAAATTTAGTTCAGATAATGGGGCATGGGCTGATTAGGAAAAGTGGTTTATGAAAATGAACTGAACTGAATTGGGCATGGGTCACTTGCCAAATTAAAGCAATTGGACTATTGTTTGGCGTGTTCTCTTTATTTATTTTCAGAGGTGCTTGATTTTATTCCAATCTCCCATGAAAAACAAGTAGGTGGACTGCTGGCAAGTAAATTGGCTGGTTTAAAATTGTAATTATAATTTAAATAAAACGGTCCAATGGACACCGTAAAGTTGCTACGTGTTAGAATGTATTTTGTTTTGTTTTTTTATTGTAGATATGCTATAATTCTATAAATACTATAATACTAAAATATCATCAGATGCGCCTTTTTTATTGAAACAATTAATGTGATTTATAAATTTTACCACTAGATGGAGACTTCAGCATAAAACATTATTCAGAGCCGACAGATGTCCAGCCAAGCACAGGGGAGAGCAGGTCTGAGAACAGTGGAGCGCATATAGAATCTGATCTGAGAACAGTAAAGCGCAGGTAGACTCTTATCTGAGAACAGTAGAGCGCAGATAGAATCTGATCTGAGAACAGTAAAGCGCAGGTAGACTCTTATCTGAGAACAGTAGAGCGCAGATAGAATCTGATC
>JAYDZG010000030.1:8394009-8409948 GCA_034509265.1 Microcambeva bendego
TAATAATTGCTCCAACAGTTGATCTTTTTTCACCAAGCTGCTTGGCAATTGCCCTGTAGCCCTTTCCAGCCTTGTGGAGGTTTTGTCTCTGGTGTCTCTGGACACCTTGCTTGCAAGCATCGGTCGGCCATATACACACGCCTAGCGCACACACCCAGTCACCACAGAAACAGCCAATAGAGAAAACACTTGCTGGTAGTGATGGCATAAGTGGGGCTTTTAATTGATCAGATCAAATGAAACAGATGATTCAGGAAAGATTTGAGCTTGATAATAATCCCTTTAACTTCTACATTGACATTGTAACCAGTCCTAGCCTAGTGTTTCAAGTACAGGACTAGTAATCCAAAAGACGTCGGTTCAAACCTCACCGCTGCCAGGTTGCTGCTGTTGGGCTCATGAGCAAGAAATTTAACCCTCATTGCTCAGACTGTATTCTGTAATTTCACTGGTTGTCGCTTTGGATAAAGGCGTCGGCTAAATGCTGAGAATGTAAACGACATTAAATGGAAGGTTGTTTGTATTATTACAATAATGCCACTTTCACACATTAACTCGGGTCAGGTTCTGTAGTATTGGTTCCAGATATTTACTGGAATTGCCCTGTCACATATATACCGATCATCCCAGAGATGCTCCGTGTCGGGCACACTACAGAGGAATTTTTCTGGCTCTGGCATTTGGAACAAGGTGCTAGGAGGATAAAGTCTGTGTAAGACCGGGACGAATTTTGCGGGTGGTCGCGTTCACATACAGCTTCTCTGGAAAAACTCTGGAACATTTTTGGATTACCATGCATGTGTGAAAAGGGCTTAAGTCAGATGTTGATGGTATTTCAAGCGCTTTACTGGTTTGAACATGACCAAACTTATTCCTAACATCAGACCTTGGTCTTTTATAAGATGGTTACATTTTTTATAAATGATACAATTTGGAAAATAACAAGAGAATAATTATCATTTAGAATATTTCTGAGTCAAAACATGATTTACATGATTAGATTCAGAAAAGCATTCGAATCGTTTCACAAAGGTGATGGTCACGTGACTTTTTCCATACACCAAGGGTCCTTTTTTGAAAAACAAAATATGGTCACCCTAAATTTAGACGAATTAACATTAATATTTATGTTACAAAATTAGTAAATTATATTGTTCTTAATATTCAATCATTAAAACGCATGACAAATTATACATTAGCACTAGAGAAAAAACGTAAACAATGCAAAAAATATTGTTAGCTTACTGCTGCTTTCACAGGATATGTATTATCACAGTTGTAAATACTGTACTTAAATGGATCTAAAATAAATAATAATAATAATCTGATGGATAATTTAATTGATACGTGTAGTTGAGAATCCACGGTAAGGACAAGGTCTGGTTCTTAATGCCACTGGACTAAACTAAGCGCTTGGTTTCCACCCGTTCTGTACTTACCATAAGAAACCTTTCCACGCGACTGGCCACAGTAGCCACAACGATATCCGGATTTAACTCCTTTTACCTCCACAACTTAATGCATTCTCCAAAAAACAATGAGATCAGATTGTAATTTATAACAAGCTTAATATGTTGACTTTATTACAGCACAAATTCATGTAAGCTAAAACAGAGGCTCCACACTATAGTGCCGTTTATTCAGATTTACCTCGCACACTTCCGCACCTCGGCCTGATTTAAAAGGGTGGTGTTTCAGTTTCTGGTAATGTCATGAGCGGAGAAAACCCCACCGCAGTACTTTTGACTGTGGCGCAGTTGCATTACGAACAGTGTAGTTCCAGTGATCTATAAACACCGTTATATTTGTAATCAGTATCAATGCGCAGTTATCGCGAGATACAGCCGGATATCGCGAGATACAAATCTGCTACCACTTATTTTCTCATGTGGCGAGCAGCTACGCTTAAACGAGTGTGGATAACATATAAATATGGAACATTTGCCTCCAAACATCCATTTTCTAGCTAAATGTTATACATGTGATGTTTATGTGTTTGTAAAAGCAAAATCACGTAATTTTTTGGGGAGTCACAGACTGGCTGCACAAGAGCGCTAACTGGTTGTTTCTGTAGGTAACAGTATCACATATTTCACGTGACCAGTGACGTCTGTAGCTGAGCGCCTTCCTGAATCACGTGACTACTTCCCAGGTTCAAAAGAAGTGCAAACCTCTTTTCCATTTGTTTCAAGAGGGCAAGGGCAGGGTCAGGGGTGTAGGAACTCTTGTTAAATGAAGTCTTAATTACACCATGATCACAGTCACCATATGGTAAACGAGAATAATTTTAAGATATTTACTGATAGTTACTGGAAATTATATTTTTTGTTAAAATATCTTTAGCATTGTTAAGATTAATGTCTGCTTTATTTTTTAGGTCCAGTGCTTAGTCTCTCAGAATATACAGAGATCAGAGCATCCTTTGGAACACTGGTCAACGCAGAACATTATCCACTTATACTTTAAAATTTCCATTTGTACTTTGTTCACGGGACAGTGGGTTAGTGGGTAGCACTGTTGCCTCACAGCGAGAAGGTCCTGGGTTTGATCCCGTGTGGGGCAATCTTGGTCCTGTGCGGAGTTTGCATGTTCTCCCTGTGTCCGTGTGGGTTTCCTCCGGGGTCTCCGGTTTCCTCCCACAGTACAAAAACATGCGGTCAGGTTAATTGGAGACACTGAATCACCCTGAAGAGATCTAGCCACTAGGATGCATAAACCAGTGCATTGCACTGTCGATCACAAGCCTGGATAAATAGGTAGGGTTGTGTCAATAATGACATCCGGTGTAAAAAAAAAAAATTACACCGGATGTCAGCAGCTGAATGAAGAAGCTGAAAAAAGAAGAAAAAATAAACATGTGATATCAGGCCCTGTCCGCAAAGGTACTTATGAACCAATATCAATATAGGCGTTACGTCCACACCCGGTATGCATGTGTACGTGCCACACGCATCCTTTCTGAAATGATGACGACATAGCACCTCTCTGTAACCCACATGCGCTTCACTCTGCGAACAACAACAAACATGGTGCTGTGCAGAGCTGCATTCATACTGCAGCAAGTACTGCCTTTGTTATGACTTTTGCAATGAAATCTACTGCTCCTCTTCTACCAACATGATCAACAAATGGATATGGAGTGTTCGGGTGTGTTTCTGTGGCATTGTCACAGTGCCACCAACTTTACGGAAATGGTTTTTTGTCTTCGTGTAGACAGTGCCTCAGTGTCAGATTATTTAAAAAAAGATTTCCTAAACTAAATAAAATTACAATAACAAAATGTTTTCTTTGCTCAAATTCCCTTATGTAAAGTGTAGTTACTTTTTTAAATTACCGTATCTGCATTTAATTGGATAATTGTATATCGAGTTTCGAGGTTTCCTTTGTGGTTCGGTCCATTGCACGGCAAATGCTTATTCATTTTTAATGTCTGTTTTAAATGACCCTTTACAATAGCCCACAACTATGAAATGTGTATTATGTTGCCATCTTGAACGGCTGTACAGGATTTTAACAAATTAGCTTTTTGATTTGTGCTATTCAAATTATTTAGTACTTGTTCATGTAAGGGCTGGTAAACACATACCTGAGATACTTTTAATCCCATTGACAAGTCCCTTGGCCGTGTTATGACTTGACCTTGACAGATCATCATCTAGGTCCTTTTTCTTGAGAGATGTGGTACGAGGAGAGGGGTCTTTTGATGGTGACCTTTTGTGAACAGCACCTGGTTTCCTGGCAGGTGACCTTGACTTGCTTGATTTACGCAGAGCCTTGGTTTTTGGATCTTTCTTCAAAGGTTTGTCAGTTAGACTGGAAAGAGCCTCTGGGTCTACCATGCACACGTCAGGTTTAGGTGGGTAAGGGGCTGGATCCATCATAGGTGAAGGCAATGGATCATGAGTCATCTCTGACCTGGATGAGTGTTTTCCTCCGTAGGCTCCGGACGATTTATCCACAGGCAGATAATCTGCATCTTCATCAGATTCAGCGTTCCCTTCTGCTGTGATAGACGGACACTCCTCAGTTCCTGGCGGAACATCAGAATCGGTCTGTGAAGGCAGCGATTCACTGACAGATGTTGGGGGTGTGTCCTCTCCAGCTATCCCAATTCCTGTGGCCATCACTCGAGAGTGGTGCTGTGATTCACTGTCCTCTACACGAGAACCATGCTGAGGCTGGTAATGGGATCTTGTTTTACACGATGGCTGCTGCTGATCTACATCCTGGCTTTGTTGTTCTTCGTCTTCTTCGTCACTGGAAAGCTGCCGTAGGCTGGGGTTGATGAATGATGGAGAGGTGTCTCCCTTTCTCTGTCTGTACTCGGAGGACGAGTAACCTGCGGAAGGCGAAGAAAAATGGCCATGCATATATGTATCTGGAGGATAGTCTGAATCATCATGCTTGCTTGACTCTTCTCTGTGGTAGGAAGATGGTAAGGACTGATCTGCAGATGTTAGAGAAAGAGGCCGAGGTGGGTGCTCCGGCTCAGTCTCCTCCTCTTCTTCATACTCATCCTCATGACGATAGTGAGGCGGCGAATCCCCTGGGTAGACGCCTCTTTGCGTCTGCATCTCCCATTCAAACGGATTCCTGACTCTGCAGGATTCAAATTGCTCACTTCCCATTTCAGATTTTGATAGGCTTGATGTTAGCTTGGGAGATTCAACAAAAGCCTCAGACGTTGCCATGCTGACCTCTGCGGGACCATTTGAGGTGTCTGGTTTTGATAGGTGTGGCATCAAAGAGGAATACGAGAGAGCATCTGGAAGGGCATCTACTTTACTGGCAGGCATATCCATATTGAGTTTATCAGTCAAAGCAAATGGATCTTTTTTGTCTGACTGGGTTGTAAATGACTTTTTAAACATGTAAGCCTCCTCCTCATCCTCCTCACTACTTTCTGTTTCTTCATAATATTGCTTTGCAGAGAAGTCAGCGTGTGTTGACAATGGAGGAACAAACAGATCTTTCTTTAGTGAGTCTTTCTCAGTGGACTGGGATAGAGGATTGTAAGGCCCAGTGGCACCATACTCACCCTGCAGTCCTGTCTCTTTCTCCCACTCTGGTTGGTAAAAGCAGCCACCCTTGAAGCTTTTGTCCAAGTCAACACTTGCAGAACCTGCAAGTTCTTCTGTTTTCTCTTCTGGGGTTACTGAGTGAGATGGGAATGGTTTGATTTTCTCGAAAGGTGATTGTGGTGAAAACTTTGCTAAGCTGGATGTGGACTCTGCTGTGGTGGTGGCAGGAGCCAGCTTCTCTGATACCTCTAAGTACTCATCTTTGACCAGCCCACCAGAACTGGAGAATGGAGAATCCATAACAAGGTGCTCATCTTTAAAGGGTGAATACTCATATCCCCCGCTAGCTGGCATCTCTAGCTCTTCTCCAAACTGGCGGCTGGTAGAGAGGGAGGCGGATGCGGAGGAGGAAGAAGAAGAATATGCTGTAGCTGACGAAGTCGCATAATTGAAACCCGGTGAAATAATGTCTTCAGGTTTTTTGGCCAAGACGTCTGGTATTTTTTCCTTTTCAGACTCTTTGTCACTGCTATGTTTGTCTTCGTCTGATTTTGTGGAGCAGGAAGAATGAATGTTACGATCATCTTTTTCGGTAAATTGACTTAGAGGAACATGTTTGTTCTCCTTTCCATAAAGATATTCATATTCATTATTTCCAGACGAGACCTGAAATGGTTCCTCTGTATTATCGGAGCTTGTACTGGGATCAAATGAAGTTGCTGTCGTAGGCTTGTCTGATTTGACTGGGTCTAAGTTTTGGCCTTGTGCTTTGTCTTTTGTTTCTTTTTCTAAGTCACAAGGCACTTTGCTGATAGAACCAAACGATGGGCTCAATTCTCTCTCCAAACCAACTTTGGCATCCTTCTCTATTGCACTGCCCCATCTTTCATGAACATCTCTATCATCATCATCACTATCTTCATCTTCTTCCTCTTCTTCCTCATCCTCCTCTCCACGTGCTAACATCTTGTCTTCATCAACTGATTTGATTGCATCTTTGAAAGACTGAGCTGACAAAGAACTTGTTGCAGAATAGCCAGTGTCATATAGGTCATCATGTAGATCATCATGTGGCGATGTGGCACATTTCCTTTCATCAGCTGTAGCTTTATTGAATTTAACATAAAATGGGTCCTCTTCTGGTCGAAAAGAACAAACAGCCTCTGTTTTTTCTTTTTCTGTAATGTTTACAGGGTATTCTGCCTTGCTTGTTTTTGTTTCGCTGCATGTTGAGGACACCTCCTGCTTTAAATCAGTTGTCTCTGTAAAGCTGTATCCATAGTCTTTTTTCTCAGTTTCGTTCAGAATGCCATCGCTATCAAATTTATCAAATTTACCAAAGTCCTTCGGTAGGTTTGGAGAGTATGACTCTACCGAACTTGATTTACTATCATACAGATCAGAATAGGTGAAACTCTTACCTACGTATGGTGTATCTTGTCTTAGTTCTCGTATATTATCTTCCTTCTGATCCTTTTCACTTTCAGGGAAAGAGTACAAGTTAAAGTGTACACTCTTATCTCCGTTCTTGGGGGCTACGGTTAAGTCATCTATGTCCGGGAATGACATATCTTTTCCGCTCTGACCTGCTGGCACTGAATCTAACTTGTCTTGATCCTCTTTTATGTTTGAGGATGCACAGTCTGTATCTTTTCTTTTCTTCTCCTCTTCAGAGCTGAGTGTCTGGAATTTGTTTTCTTTGTCCGATTGAGCGATATCTTTCTTATTTGCATCCTCTTTCTCTTTTCCGAAAATTATAACCTGTCGTCCTGACTGTAGCTCGTAGGCGTCATCTTCATCAAGAAAGGTACACTCCCTCTCTTCTTTGTATTTGGTCTTACTACAGGTCTTATTAAACTCGTCCCTGCTATAATAATAATCTTTTTGTTCTTCTTGTTTCTCTTCTTCTTCCTCCTCGTCATCCTCGTCATCTTCTTCGTCCTCAGAAGAGTCATCAAACGTCGCCCTTGTGTTAGAGAAACCCATTTTAAATGGATCACATTCATCCTCCATTATTTTTACTGAGCTTGTCTTTTTGGTATCATCGCTTGAGGCGTCTGTTTCGGCTTTCTCTGACATTTGAAAACCTTGCATTTCCTTGCCTGTTCTGTCATCCTTCTCCATGAATAAAGACTTCGGTGCCCTTTCTTCAGTGGGAGAATAACCAACGCTAGTAGGACATGACTGTGTTGGTGAGGCCATTCTTATGGTGCTATCATCTTCGCTCATACACCTCTCTTCTGGTTCTAAAGCCGGATATCCCTCTGGTGTGCTGATGAAACAGGGAGCAGAGGATAGATTTTTCTCTGCAAGGTCTGCTTTGAGCTCACCTTGCTCATTAAGTGAGGCCACTTTTTCCTCTTTTGCCTTTGGCATGGTATGTATTCCAGGTGAAGTAGGAACAACCGAGGAGCATTTAGTAGTGTCTTGTTCTTGCACCGTGGCAAACGCATAGGCTTCATGGAGTTTTCCGAGAGGCATGTCAACGTTGGGAGTCTGGTCTTCATCCTCTTCCTCGTCATCATCGTCATCATCATGTGGGAGAGTGGCTGCTTTGACAGTAGTTTCCATCTCAGGAACAATGGGTTGGTACTCTTCTGATGGCGGTGACTTGAAGCATTTGTCTTCTTCTAATGACGATGTTGGAGAGATCGTACCTGCTGAGTGCAAGTACTCCTTTCCTTCCGTTCGGTTCGATAACGGCATACCATTTACGTTGTCCAGAAGCAAGGAGCTTTTTCCTAGTTCCTCAGTGGGTGGAGCCGTCCCAGATGCAATCGACTGGTCTTCGGTAACAGAAGTCGCAAAAGAGGATAATTTATCGTACTCCGTAATGGAAGTGGCTGAGGATACGTGTTCCTCTTCAGCCAGTGGCGCTGCAAAGATATTGCTGGCGTAAGTCGCTAAAGGCGGCTCCTGACCGAGATTACCGGACTTTGCTGTGAAATCAGACACGACAGATATGGTTGGGGGGTTTATCTCCTTTATGCCATGGACAGTGTCAAAGGTGTCTGGCCGATCAGGGATGGAAACATCATCGTAGCGAAGACGAGAGATCTTGTCCCCCGTGTCCTCATGGATCTCTTCATCCGAAAGGGTCTGTTCAGTCTCTGAATATCCAGGGATGGTCTCATCTTGGATAAAAGAGATGTTCTCATTGGCATTAGCAGGTTTTTGGTCAGTAGGTTTGGCTTCCCAGTCCTTGCCAAGTTTTTCTATTTTGGCCTCTTCGGGTTTATATTGAAGTACGTCCTCTGCTTCCTCCAGCTCGGCTTTCTCTATGATGTCCTCTTCCTCCTCGCTGTCACTCTTTTTATGTTTCTTTTCAAAGTCCTGTTCTGTCTGCATCAATTCCTGCCTCTTTGTATCATCTGCCTTTCCCATAACATCCGTTTTGGTGTCTATCCTGTATTCTTCTTCATAGTCCTCTTCCACAGCCGCACCCTCACCCTCAAACTTGTCCTCCGTCTTTGTTAGTGATTCATTTATCATTTCTTCACACAGATGCTTTTCCTCATGAGGAGATTTAGTCTCGGCATCAGTAGTGGTTATTCCTCCATCTGGAGATTCGACTTGTGATAGTTTTGTATCAGGGATAGCTGCCGGTTCAGGAGTCAGGAGTACTTTGTTCTTTAGGGCATTACTGAGTTCCTCTTCTTTCAGTGCCTCGAAATCCTTGGTGAGATCCTCTGGAGACGAGACCAGGGATCTATCGTTCGCCTCTTTCTCTTTTGAAACTTGTTGCGCGGCAGGTCTGTTTTCCAGCTCTTTAATTGCTTTTGTTTTCTCTGCCTTAGGTTTTGATTGAACCTTTACTTTGCTGAGTGTCTTTTTAACCTCTGGCGTGAATGGTTTCAAATCAGGTTTGGTGATTTTCCGTAATTCAGGCTTACTTGATTCCTCCTTTATTTTACCGGAGTCTTGCTTTTTAACTTCTTTCTTTTCTTTCTTGATCTGTTTCTTTTCCTTATCTTTCTTTTCTTCCATTTTAGTTGTCTTGACATGTTTCTTAGGAGACCTCTCTCTTACCGGCTTCTTTTTCTCTTGCTTTGCCTTGTCAGTTGTCTCCGCGTTGGCTTTCACTTGTTTAGGAGGTCTGATACTCTCCTGCGCTCTATTCTTCTTCTCGATTTTGGCTTCTTTTGCTAGATTGTTCTTTGCCTCAATAACTTCATTTGTCTCTTTTTTGCTGGCTTTAGTTGTGGCCTGCATCTTAGGCAAAGATTTAAGGCTTTCCTTGCTGTCGGTCCTTAGCTTAAGTTTGGTCTGTTTAATTACTGGTGCTCCAGCTGCAATGTCTTTTTGAGTGGCAACCGGATAACGCAAAAAGTCAAGATGCCTTAACTTTTCCAGGCCCTCTAATATTTTATTTTGGGGTGCGTTGCCAGGAAAAAGTACCCTCACTATCCTTTCGGTGGGGCTGGCCGGTACCCAGACGACCAGGGCTGTAACTGACGTGAGGTATGGAACTGAAATCTCTGCTTCTTTTCCATTGCTCAAGGTGATTCCGGTCTTAGCCTTACTGTTCCCTGCCCATTTCTGCATGAAGAATTGCATCTCCTTGCTGTCCTTGAGCGGGTTTAGAATGTACATGTCTAACTTTCCGACACCCAGCTTGTGAAAAAGTGAGACTGGCTCGATTGTGTTGCTGACGACTCTGTGCAGAGGTTCAGGCTTGATTCCCAATTTGCTGAGGTACTGCAAGGTGAGCGAAGCCTCCTCGATGCTTCTTTTAACTTTCAGGGTAGGCTCCAACATCTTTAGCTTCTCTGGAACATTGAAAAAAAACACACCCAGCTCAGGTGAAATCAGGTTCTTCATCCATTCTCCGTAGCCGTTAGAACCTTGGGAGTGCTCCTCCTCCTGCTCTGCGATTTTTCTTCGCAGCAGTGCATTTATTCCAGGCAGATTGTCGGCTCCGATGTGGGTTAGGATGACGGAATCGATCCGATCCAGATGACGCACAAGTTTCCAGAAGCAAGACTTTTGCTCCGAGCCACCGTCGATCAAGATGTTGAAGCCGTTGACCGCGAACAGGGCGGAGTCACCTCGGCCTCCTGGAAAAATATAGCAGCATGGCTTGGACAACTTCAGAAACCCCCCTGAGCTGGGTGGCTCCAGCGACTCGAAGGGAGGAGGAGTGTCCACCGTCTTCGTGACGTCATCTGTGCACTCAGTCACGCCCTCCATGTCTTGCAGCAGAGGATCAGGGTTGAGTCTGTAGTGCAGTGGGTACTGCTCCTGGTCGAGCCTTAGGGAGCTACAGACCCCCTCTGTACAACCCACAGAAGCACCCGGTCACCTGGAACCGAGTGGATTAGGTGGGGGGGGGGTTTCCTGATAAAATAAAAGCACAAATGTGACATCTGTACATTTTAAATTATTTTTGTTACTACAAGTTTTAAAGAATAATTCCACTGCCCCAGGCCAGTACAACAGCCAACCAACTACACCAAAACTTATGCTGCTCGTAGCATTACCTGATTGCTTGGTGTCACGGATAAGGAGCAAACACGCTTACCCTTTGACTTGATGATGTGTTAGGAATTCTTTCTACCGAATGTGCCACTTTTAGGAAGAACGTCACCAGGTTCACCACTTCTGATCAATAAATAGGGCTTGGTTAGGTCGCAGAGCAGCGTTGTGATCTGACTGAAAGAAGAACTCACATGTTTTAGCATTTTGAGTTTGACTATTTTACAAAGGCTGGCGTTGTTCGTATTAGAAGACGATTGTTACCGTTTTGGTGAAATTTTGCACCGATGGATTCAATAATCAAGCCGTCTCAAGGATGTCACTCGCGTATCGCCGACGCCGTGGTCCTGCAAAATATGAAAATACCAAAATGGTTGGCATTTTTAAGCATTAGTTTAAACTATTCTGTTGGTGTTAGCGGTGAAATATTAGAAACCACAGAAGCACTGCAAACATATCCATAATTACAGCATAAAGTTTTGCATTAGAAAAAGCTCATACAAATTACAAGGCCGGTGCTCCCAGAAAAAAAATCAACAACCTGACAAACGTCTTGTCAGGAAAAATCCATTGGCTGTTGCCATGGGGATTATACACTAGCGGTTGATGCCAGCCACGATAGACCGACCCAGTCCTGGAGCTGTGCGACGCATTGCAGCATTTCTAAGAGAGGGAGTGAAAACAGCCCTCGCATCTAATGCATATCACAACACAGCGTGGCAGCAGAACAGAAGCCTCATGCTGTGATAGCCAGGCGGCACGTCACGCTATATCATCACGCTGTATTAAGCACGGGTGTCTCTTCAGCTGCGTTACAGAAGCCGTGATCTGAGCAACAGAAACATAACCGCTCGTTCATAGGGCGAGGGGGCGCGAGCACTGCTCATCACAGGAGGGGCGAGAGTGAGCTTTACTCTCCCCATTACGCTACTCCCACATGCTTAGTAAAACCATGTGTGCACGTGTAACGGTTCACACGATTAGCATTTCTTCGCTGGGCTGTGTTGCTGGGTGAATCTGAGCAGTTCAAGAATTGTTTGTATCAGAGTGAACATGTTTCACTTTAAACACGGCAAAACAGAAAAACGGCGGGAAAAAGTAGTATTGTATAACGTGTATTGTGCAAATGTAGAGCTTTGATGGCATCCTGTAGGATTCCCGATGGACTACTCCAGAATAACGCACCATTATTAAAGCAGGCACTGATAATTAGAGGTGCTGTAGCGATTTTGTGAAATTAAGGCAATGACAGGTCTAAAAAAGGAAAGTGTGGAGCTTGAAGCAGAACTTCAATTATTTAGTAGTTTTTTTTCTTTTTTATCACAAGAATTTTAACATTGCATGTTTGTCGTTGATTTGTGAGAATTTTTTCTACCAAACAGGTAAAACATGAACATAGCGATAGATTCATGACAAACCCAATTACTGTAAACAGAAGCACTGTGTTGTTATGACCTTAAAATGGGTTTTTAAAGGAAAACCCGAGATTGGTAACGTTATGAACTGATTTGAAAGACAACGTCCCCGTTGACCCGGCTCACTTGAACAGACAGACGTGAAGCCACCAAAGTCACCTTCAACAGAACAGAACCCGATTACACCAAACAAAGCACAGGTACCGAATAAACGGAGGGCTGTGCACCATCTGTACATAGACTATCAGTTTATTAATGTATCCACTGTATTAACATCCCGACATAAATAAAAATCTGCTTTATTTAAATCAAATGAAAGCGTGTCACATATATGGTCATACATGGTACAGCAAGCAGTGAAATGCTTTGGTAACATGAGCAGTACGGTGCTCGAAATATTATGACGCTAAACATGTAGCCAAATAACAAATATCTGTTTCTGGAGGCTTTTTCCAATAAAACTGCAAACCCTCAAAATGGGCCGATGTGATCTGCTGCCGCTGCTGAATGTCTTCCATGGTGTGGCAAGACTATAGTCAATTCCTTTAATAATGTAAATGTCTGCAATTGTCTGATTTGCTTCCAAGTGTTTCCAACCTTGCAAGCCTTTTAGATGTACACACTTTAGCACAAGCCTAGCATCCAGAGTAACGAATGTGTTGGAAAATTGTGAACACCCATTTTGGTTGCTCCTCAAACCACATTACCTTATTTTAGCACATACCATTGTTATTTTAAAATTTAAAGCATAAAAACATGTTTGAGATCTGAAATTGAAGTATTACTCATTTATGAATAAAAAATATATAATTTACAACATTGTTGTAAATGCACAGTGGCTGTAAATGTTATGTAAAAATGAATAATACTTTGTTTTGAGACTGTAGAGTAAAATCTGTCTACTAACAATTAATGCTTCGAGTACTTTGTTAATGTGCATGTCCTTGCTAGGTCAGTAAACATCACACAAGGTCATGGCATGATATATGACAGTCGATCGGCTTATAATATATTTCTTGTTGGATATCGGAACAATCCACCTTGTCAGCCTTGTATGCTGATTTCAAAAACAGAAAAGTGCTATTGCAATAGCATCAGTAGTATAATATGTTGTATATTGTATAATAGAACTACACATTCGGCCGTTCCCTCTTTCATTTGAATCGTCACCATGTAGTGAAATGTAGACATACAGCAAAAGTTTCATAACTGATGATATGCCCTACCTGCAACATGTATTGGGGTTAATGATTGAGAGGTTCACTGCCTTAGAGTCAGACAGTTCCACATATTCTCAGAGATGAGGTTTTACTAAAAAAAAAGGTGTGGTACAAGAGGGATGACTGCATTTAGCCCATAATGCAACATATGCATTACTCTAAATGCTCTATAATGAGACAATATTATGATAATGCTTTTTTCATATCAGTTCATCTGTTTCCAGTTCATCACCACACCCAAACTCCAGATACGAAAAGAAAATGTGCAAGAAATGAAAAGGAAATGAGGGGAAGTGACAAATGGAGCGATGATATGTCCCAGTTTCACAGTGATCAAATCTCGTTTAGTAATCTGTGCCAGCTTCTGTCTGTAATCCTTTTAATGCTCCTAATAGCACTCGTCACCAGTAAACATCTGACCATTACGTGTAAACCAGACTCTTGACGTCTCACAAGTCTCTGTAATAGGTTTGACAATAGAAAGCCTGTTTTCTTATTTGTGGGTGATGCAGGGAGCAAGGATTATGGGGGTATTAACCATGTTAACGCAAGTGTGTAGTATATTGGCACCTATTGGAAGCCACACTAAATGCGAACAGGTGCCCGAATGTAAGCATACAATCCTGTAATCCTTATGCATGGCAGCAGCATCGGGTGCACTAAAGACCTCAGTGACTCTGCATAATTATGCTACGCCAATCTTATTTTGAACTATCAATGATCACATGCTTAAACCTGGACAGTGCCAATGCCATCCTTGACCAAGAGAAAGCTTTACTGCCCCACTTATTCAATCTGTAAACCCGTGGGTACACTAGGTTTGCCAAGAACAGCCACCGCAATATGAAAATGGCATTTACCAGTGATCAATTTTGGAGGGTGCACTTTAGGCCTGTTCAGTTTGGTCACTGAAGTGGATATTAATCAATTCACTACTTTTTAAGTACATTATTGATGCTTTTTCTAAAATAGAAACAAAATTTGAAGTATGATATTTGCAATGAAGGGGATCAGCATATTTAGGTAGCATATTTGTTTTGCTTCTGGTAAATATGTTGAGGTGATTATAGACTGACGTTGATTATGCACAGATATTTGTAACATCTGGCTCTCCCCTTGCATTACCGTTTGACCATGCCTGAATGGCTTACGATGGACAGTTTGTGTCTTGGCTTGGTATTTGAACTTGGTTTCGCTAATGTGATCCTAATAATATGCAAATAAATGTACCACCAGACTAATTGCAATGGTAGTCCATTGGAGGACTTTGGCCATTATCCATTCCTGATAAGCAGATCGCCCGCCTGGGAATTCGAACCCAGGATTCAGCATTGGGCAAAAAAATGTTTAAACAAAGTAGAAAACTTTCCACATCTGGGGGACTAACACGACCCTAGAGAAATGCTCTAAGATTTTTTTGCTTAAAATTTCACCGGAGGAACTCTAAATGTAACGTATGTGTTCTGGGACAGAGACGGGGGCAGATACTTTGGGGCAGAGAATACAGTACGAAAGTCATCCATCTTTCCTAGTTAAGTTTATCCAGAATGCAGTGCTCTGCTGGAGGGGTCTTGTCCTTGTAAGTCCTTATACTTTTAGTTTCATCAGCAGTGAGGCTAAAGGTTACAGACGGTCAAAGGATTAAGTCTCACCCTTTACTTGATTGTGTTACTTGAATAATTGAAAAAACACATTCCAGAGGTGTCAAAGTAAAAGCATCTCTCTGTCAAACGAGTAAAGTCATTTAAGTATGGCTCAGGTTATCAGCAGCTAGCATTCGTTTTCTGAACTAAAATTCTCAATGTACCGATTTTAATACTAAAAATGTAATTCATCAAATGGCATGATAAATACATGCATTCACAAAATTTAGATCTCAATTATTTTACAAATATGTATGTATTTTGTAGCATATTATTTTGTACTATTATTTGTTCTAATATTGATGTATAGACTTTTTTAATACTATGGATATAAAAGTAATAAACATCATGTAGTTAGATGGATGAATCACGACACTGGTTATATACATTACAAATATTTGAGCCTATAGTGCCCCTGAAAACCCATACATGGATGTTCTAATGTTCATCAGGACCCTGTTGTATAAAATTGGAGTTTTCAAATTTGGAAGTTGAATGAGTATAAGATTTTAAAAGCAAATACAATATTAACAGCTGTTGTGTTTTTAAATAAGGCTCAGTTAAACAGAGAATACACTGGCTACCCATCCATCAGAGTCAGCCAAGCTAAACCAGAGCAGGTGATCAAAAACACAAGGATTTTTAGTTCTCTAATTCTTACTTTCCTAGAGAAGAGAATCACCCATACTTCCACCATTCTGGGAATTCAAGGTTTAGTTCAATGGTGTGAATGCCATCACAAGAATTTACATGGTTATCCATCCTTATCATTAACCTGTTACCTGAATGTGTGTGTATCTATTTAAATGTATAGTTTGAGTACTGTGGGTCGTGTGTGTCAGACTGTGAATAAGACAATAACAATTTGGGGAAGGCTCTTTACTGTTTCAATATGTCTTGTGCGCTATAAAGACATGGGATGTAATGACACTCATGTGGCCTGCCAAAGCCATGGAAATAACTCGAAGCCTTTTTGACCAGCATCTGTGCCGGGGCATAGGAATGCTTTTTTTTACTGAACAAGTGATAATCTATACAGGCCTACTTGTGAGAAAGCATGTTATGGTTTAAAATCATATACGGCATATATGGCAATCATTATTTGAATTTTTTTATTATTAGATATCCAACAAGTTCATGGTCAGGTCTCCAAATGATTTCGATC
>JAYDZG010000030.1:8430264-8441465 GCA_034509265.1 Microcambeva bendego
GGTCCTGGGTTCGATCCCCGGGTGGGGCGATCTAGGTCCTTTCTGTGTGGAGTTTGCATGTTCTCCCCGTGTCCGCGGGGGTTTCTGAATTGTCCTGTAGGTACCTGCGATGGACCGGCGCCCCATCCAGGGTGTTACCGTGTGCATTGCGCCGGTTGAAGAGCTGGGATAGGCTACAGCACCCCTACAGACCCTGATTAGGATTAGGGGTTACAGACCATGAACTGAACTGAACAAATCATTAATCACAGTTTTTAGTTTTTACTTTTACTTGAAGGTGATGGTAGTTTTTGGCTTGTTGACCAAACATCAGTGAGCTGAATATTGTGTTCTCTGTGGTGTCGTGATTGATCTACATACACAGTGATGATTATGACCCAGTAAGATGCATTTCATATTTGGACAGAAATAGAATTTATATGTGTTACATAATTCAACCCCTTATTGGATATAATCATCATGTTCTGTAAGAGACAGTAATTTAGTATGCACAATTTTTGGCAATAGGCGATCCGTCGACTATGTAGCAGCCACCCAAGACGGCTTGAGTCAAACTCCGCTCATCATCCCCAACTCTCCGACAGCGCTGGGAAATGATCTCGGTAAGAACTTTACATTTCAATACAGCATTTGAATCAGGCTGGGATATTGGTTTTTATTGTTCTTATCACATCGTCGCAGAATCGACAAAGGACCAAAACGAGGGACACGTCGAACCAATAGACGTGGCTCCTGACCTCAAGTCTGCATCGTCCCAGAACTCACCCAGTTCTGCCTCCGAGAAAACCCTGTTGCTGCCAACACAGCCTGAATTGTCACACGTAAGAACCTCCGTTCATAACACCTTAATGCGTTCTGTTATGGCTACTTATAATCCGATGTTTCTCTTTTTGTATTCAAACGATCTAGGATGTGTTTGTGCCTACACCAAGCTTGGAGTCTGGAAGCTCAAGTCAAGGAAAGGAAGCTCAGAAAGAAAGCCCTTCGACATCAGCAGATGCAGAAGGGTTCAAAAAACCCGTCGAAGGCCAACCGGTCTGTCTGGCTACTTCTTTCCAGTTAGAGCTGGACAGTGACAACGACGTGTTTGAGAAAAAGACGCAAGTTTTCACCGTGGACGAGGACAGTCAAGCCACGCAGATCGAGGAAACTGATGGAAGTTTAAAAATAAACGATAGCGATCGTGACCCGGTACGCCACGGTGCAAAAAGCGGTGCAGACCCGGGCCGGATTGAAACGGAGAGTTCTCTGGAGATTTTACACAGCTCAAAGATAAAACCACGCTCCCCTCAAAAAACACCTCCACTCGCTACAAATGTAACCGAGACCACCGGCAAATCTCAAGAGAATCGGCGTATCTCCGACGCCTCCCAGAAGGAGGGCGTTATAGATCTGACGTCCAGCGGCTCGTCACAGAACAAAGAACCATCTGGAAGACTTCCATCACAGTCCCAAGCTGTCATATCTTCTCACCGGGCCGGCGACGAGAGCGATGGCATCACCGAGCAAAGGCTCAGCCAACCCCAGTCCCACAAAGTCGACAGTATAAGCGACGCCACGGAGAAAGAGGGCGGAGAGGACCACAAAATGGATGAAGACGAAATCCAGAGCGCCGGCCGGACCGGAAGCTCCGCGCTAGGCCTCGCTCTTTCCCAGACCCAAGCCGACTCTTCGGAACCCATGGAGCTTGGAGAAGAGCCCGCGGACAGCGACAAGGAGGAGAGTTTTGCTGTTATGGTCCTGGAAGAGAGTCAGAGAGTCTCTCAGGAGAAAGCGCAGGGACCACGAACATCTAAAAGTTCCTCACCCAGAGAGAACTTGGAGCACGGGAGGAAGCCGAGCTGCCGAGTCGTCCAACAGAATCGCGAGGCCAGCGATGAAGGAAACGTGGCCAACAAAAGCCTGAGTGACAGCTCCGGAGGTAAGGCGAAAGAAAAAATCCTTGATGTTTTAGAGTAATCTCGGCCCACGGCGTTCGGATGGTACCTGTTCCGTTCCTAACTTGGTACTGTCCATTTCCACTCGGACAGGATTACAAGTCCACAGAGTCCGAGAGCAGATACATGCCGGTTACTATAAAAAGATAGCCGCAGGAACGGCAGGATTGTAATTCTTGTGCTTTGTAGACCTCCCCTTCAATTTCACACTCCCGAAAGACGGAGAGCTGACGGGGCCTGTGGCAAGCGCGACTCCCCCTCACGTCAGGCAGCTGAAGAACACGCCGCTTCACAGCACTCCTATCGGTATTAGTTTTCGGATATTTAAATGTCAGACACACGCTTCGAAGAGGAGCACGTCCGGTCTACCCGTGGCTCGTAACGCTCACTGAAGTTCATCTAACGCCTTCTCGTCTGTAGCGGAGATGGGAACGTTCCTCGAGCGGCCGGACACGGGGGCTTCCAGAGAGACCACGATCGTCAGCGAGATCTCCACAGAGGAGAGCGGAGAGGGAGAAGAGGCGAACGCCAAAGAGGGCGACGGTAAACTGAGTCTGAGGATGAAGGTGCTGTCCCCAGTGGACGACGGCAGCCCGGGGTCTGAGCGGTTCAGCCTACAAAGTATGAAAACCTTTTACTCTCGTTTATTCTGTTGCTCTGCTGCTCTTATCAACTCGAATCCATTTTTCGACGTCTTTTTGGAAATTGGTGCAAATTTACCCTGAAGAGCATTTCGAGCTTAGATGTGATGGTCTGCCTTATAGTTTATGCTTTAATATTAGACCTTAAAATACTGTTTTTGGTGGGGGGGAGTCATTATGAGGCATTGGGATCTAATCTGCTGTAGGATTAGTGATACCAATGTATTGTAGTATTTTTCCTGCATCTACTGGCACACAGTTATCGCTAAACTATGACATCTATCAGATGCTTTTAAAGGAAGTAACTTACTTCACGACGATGCAAGCATTTGAGGGTTAAAAGTCTAATTATAAGCAACAGTGGCAGGATGGTGGAATTTGAACCAGCAATCTTCTGAAAACTAGTGTAGTTGCTCAGAAGTTTTCAAAGTTATGCGGGTCATGGGTAGAAAAATGGGTCGCAGTAAACTTGTACGCGAACGCCCCCTTGTGGAGGCTTTATGGAACATCTAGTGTTGTCTGGGTCATGGGAAATATAGTTAAAAAAAAGCTTGAACAACCTTGCAGCTTAACACCTCAGCTGCCACTGCCCTACAGAAGGGAACGAACTCCACGTTTACATGTTTTTTCATTTTCCAGTCTGTTCTGTGACCCTATAAAAACTGTTTTTTGTCATTTCATCCAGAACCGTCCCTGCCAGACGAGGAAAGCTCTGTCTCCAAGGCTACTGCTGTTGCCAAGGCTGTTACCAGGTAACGTGCACCGGTTGCTATGTAAGAAAGCTCATTTGTGAGAGTGTGTGTGGGCTTCCATTCCAATTTTACGCTCTCGTAGTGATTCGGCACTTAGGATCTAGCACATTCCAGGAATGAAGATTTCTGTATCGGTGCACAGCTCCAGCTCGGTTTTCTCTGTCGAAGAGGATTCGCGACGATCAGTGAAAAAAACCCAAAAACAAATCATAAATGCAACAAAAACAAGAAGTCAGTTTACCAGCCATGATCGTTGAGTGCCGGTATATTTTGCAGTCGAGTATGACGTCATGTGATTTCTTTTTTTATATTGACATTCTTTGCTTTCATCAGCAAGTATGGAGCTTGAGCGTCACTGCTATTAACTGCATAGCAACTCTCATGTGCCTCTCCAAAACCTCACAGAGAGCGGTATCCTGTACAGAGTCACGCGCTTCTAATCATGAATTATTCAGACATGACGATGCGTTTTAATGCGAGCAGGCAGGTGTCGCGGGGAAAATGTTTAAAATATATTCCACGAAAATAAAGCACATTAGACCGGTCATCTTAAAAAGAAGAATAACTATTTATATATAACTTAAAAAGAAGAATAACTCAACCAGAGAGGCCCCAGATTTTCTCTGGCTCAAAACCTCTTATGAGTTGTTAAAAGCTTGTTTCATTTATACTGTCAAACACCTTTGAAGTTGGGGAAAAGGGTCGTAGTGAAGGTGTAAGGTGTAAAAGTGTTGATTGTCATTCTATCCATACACAATACATCCAAATATGCACACACAAATTTCTACATAGCAACTTCTATACCTGACTTGGATGAGCCAGAGTAAGATCTTTAAAACTTAAATGCATAAAAGTACTTAATAGATGTTATTTTAGTATTACAATGACATCTGGTTTCACAAGGATGCACCAACGCTACCGTTTACTCTTAAAACAGATATCAGCAGGTGTTTGTGTAGTATGTTTGATATAAATTAAATATATAAAGCTTTATTTCAGCCGTTTCTTGTTCTTTCAGCCCTCCGTCTGTGTTCACTCGAGTCCGTGAGGTTCACAGGCAGCTGCACGTAGAAGACGAGAATGAGTCCAGTAGCCTGTCTGTGAGGTACAGTTTAATGCTCCTTATCATTCCAGCTCAATTAACGTTAGCACTCAGATCGGGGATCTACAGAAGTCTTATGCACCGAGATAGAAGCGTTCTGATTTCCAGATTCTGTTGTGAGCATGTCTGTCCTTGGGTGTTTTTTTTTCTTCTCCTGTGGATTAAATATAGATTTCCCTTGGTAAAGGTTATTTATAGAAGGCTGTAAGTGGGTTTCGTAGTGCCCTGTTTGCTCCGGTAGAGTGGAAGGAAACGGCGTGCTCTAGTTCCTACATGCCGCGGGGAGGTAATACGGCGCTCTAGCTTAGAGAACACACATAAACACGAAGATGAAGGATGGGTGTTTAGACTGTGATAAATGAAAGACCGTTATTATCAGAATCAAAAGCCGCTTCTATAGTAACGGCAACGGCAGATACTTGTGTTCGGCCCTCAGTACTCTAGCAACACCGTTTCCTCGATACATACACATTCAGCTCACACGAGGGGCCGTGGGGTGCCTGGTTGGTAGCCTTGTGGATATCACAACCTAGGTTGAGGTTTTAATGCAGGTTTCTGTTAGAAGCTAAACATAAGCAACATTATTACTGATGTATTTTTCTTCTTCTATGAACTAGCCCTCCGAGCCAAACCGACCACCCGAACAGTGAGAACTCTGGGGTGCTGCCCGTGCGCCCCCTGGAGGCACTAGATGACGCTACAGCGGATCGGGCCTCTCAGCAGGCCAACGGCACTGCCGGTCATTCAGCACGTTCGGTCGAGGGACAGGCCTCCCGGCCTGAGCACCCCAGCACTTCCGGACAGCCTGGGTCACCAACAGGACAGAAAGCTGTGACCCAGAAGACTAGCGTGGCCTCGTCCCCAACGACCAGCCCTTTAAAAGTAAGCTGTTTGGATATCGTCAACGTGCTATCACGTTAAACGTGAACGGGGTCTCGACATCACGGTGTTTCTCGTTATCAGAGAGCAGTGTCTCAGCAGACCAGCTTCGACGCTTCCGGCCCACAGATACAACCAGGCAGGGTAAGATGTGTTCCTACACATAGAGATTTATGTTCTCGTCAGTGAAATCCCTGGATGGTCCCCGGGGAAATAGCACCAAAACTAATTCAGGTATGCAGATCAGAGTGACACGGAACTGCAGCATCTTTCGGCTTCCCCTCGGTGGCATGGATTTAAAACCACAAATGCTCAATTTAAAAAATGAGATAATTATATAATATAATTATTATAAAATAATTTCATAGCACTATAATTATGACATCATTTATTCGATTAACTTTAACATTTACAAAAACCCCATACACTATATTTATGTAGGTAATAGTTTCTTCATCCTAATATCACATGTTGAAGCTCCGAGCCTTTCCTTATTCTTCTTGTTCTTTCGGCCGCCGTTTTTACGCCGGATGTCCTTCCCTAAGCGACCCTCCTTTTATTCCGGACTGTGGGAGGAAACTCATGGGGAACATGCAAACATCGATCCCACCTGGGGATCGAACCCAGGATCTTCTTGCTGTGAGGCGACGGTTCTACCCACCGTGCTCCTTGAGCTCTTGACCTTAAGCGAATGAACCTTTAGGAGTAGTAGTACTGTTGGTGGGCTGGTAAAGACACGAAGCTATAATATGTCTGTTGTGTTCCTTTCGCACATTATAAAGGGTGAACCAGTGACCCCGACCCGCTCCCACCCCGGCCCTGTCCACCGCAGACACGTCCGAACCATTCAGGAAGTGCGCACCACCGTCACTCGCATTATTACTGACGTGTATTACGAAGACGGCAAGGAAGTGGACCGCAAGGTGGTAGAGGTGAGACGCGACGGGGCGTAAACGCGGGTACGAGTGTGAGGGCAGCGGTGTGAGGGCAGAATCCACAGATCTGTCCGCGTGTTCCCCAGGAGAGCGACGAGCCGGTGGTGGACCGCTGCGTGACGGACAGCGGCGTCTCTCCTTCTCGAACGGGAAGCTCCATGACCTCGGGCGACCTGGCAGATATGAGCTCCCTGTCGTCCAAAGCCGCGTCTCACTTCAGCTCGAGCGGCACCAGCAGCGGAGGTCCGGCTCACGGCAGGATAACCGACTTCGTGATGCCGCCGAGCCGCGGCGGAAAGAGCGGCAGGTGAGTCCCTCCCTGCGGCGCGTTCCGTTACATCCTCGCGACCTCTCGGATGCCGTCCGCTACGTTAACGCCATGCCATGAACGCCGCATACACGCTCAGGATTTATAGCTTCTGCCTCGAACGAGAGAGAGTCTAGTCTAGTCATTACTTTGAGCCTGATCTAAATTCTCATGAATTTCAAATGTTATTGTATTGACTGTACAATACACGTAGCTCTCTTCGGACCACACCCCCTCCAAAAATGAATAAAGCCGACTTTTTCTGAACAATCTCTTAAATACACCGTGTGTCTGATATGATATTTGAAGCCGGATTCCCATAGCCGCACACTAAATGTATTAAAGACGACGGGGGTGGAAGAGAATTCGATTGCTGCTGCTTTTTAAGCAATTTCTAAGCATGTATGCAACTGTTCAGTTTCCTGCTTTAAATCCATGCGCGCTCGGTACAGCTGCTTCCCCACTGCTGCCGCTAACACACACTGGCTGGCTGAGGACGCGTCCTCTCACCGCTCCCTCTGTGTGTGTGTTCTTAGCCCCAGGAGGGGGGGCAAACAGGCAGTGGGGTCAGAGCTGACAAGGGCTCCTACGATAAGCCCCCGAGGCCTCGTGCGCCGTGGAAGACCCCCCTCACGCAGCCCATCGTCCAGGTGAGGGCGCCCTGGCTGGTTTGAATAAACGGCAAGAAAAAAAATCTTTGGTGTGCTTATATAAAAATGTATGTAATAGTCGAGTTTTGTAACCGGGTAGATGTAGTATTGTGTACATCTATTACGTGTTTATCTATTAACTGTATAAATCTTGTTATTTAAAATATCCTCCAGTCCACCCCAGAAGGACGGGCCCCTGCCGAGTCTGGTTCCTCCAAGGTTCCTCTCTGTATTTTTAGGGAGTTTTTCCTCGCCACAGTCGCCCTCGGCTTGCTCAACAGGGTTTTTTTTGGTCTGGTGGTCCTAAAGCTGCTTTGTGACGATGTCTATTGTAAAAAGCGCTATACAAAATTGACTTGACTGACGTAGGGGTTGTTTCTGAGCTGATGGGATCTAATTCTGAATCGTAGTGATGTGTTTAATGCTCTAATATAATCAAGACGACTACTAACTGCATGTAGTGTCCAGTACAACAGGTTTTAATCCAAGTGGAGAAGGAAGAAAACACTATCTTTTCTCTTTGTAATAATGTTTAATAATTGATATTGTTTAGTGCTTCTTTGGTTTTGTTTCGATCAATAATTCATCAGGTATTAAAGAGCGGTAGTCATTGTGTCTGGTTCCCAGACAGAATTTAATCTAAAAAGACTCCCACCATGCATCTCTCGATAATTTACTTTTACGTTATTAAATCATGTTCGAAATCAATAATATAGGAGCATGACCAAATATAAAGAAAAGACAAGCAAGCGGATGAAAACCTTACCTTCTTCTATTGAATCTATAATTACCCGCTACTTCAAATTCCACCCAGCATCTTTTAAACTAGCTATTACTTAGTCCTCGAGTTCTAGCCATTCTGTTACCTTGCTTTGACTTTCTACATTCCTGATGTCTGCTGCTGGTCTCTCTCAGAGGTGGAAAGTCGAGAGGAGGTCCACATGGCCCGACCGTATCTTCCTCGGAGGACGAGCTCCCCAGCAGCTCGAAGGCCCGCGTCCCCTCCAGCCACCTCGACGCCCTAAACACGACGTCGCCCGAAAACAGCACGGGGAGCAACAGCAGCTTCGTCGGACTGCGCGTGATGGCCAAGTGGTCGTCGAATTCGTTATTCTACTCCGGGACCATCACGCGGGACCTGGGAGAGAACCGCTTCAGGCTGCTGTTTGACGACAACCAGGAGTGTGAGGTGCAGGGAAGGGACATCTTACTCTGCGATCCTATTCCGCTAGAGACCGAGGTGACCGCGTTGACCGAGGAGGAGTATTTCAACACAGGTACACCGCTCGTCTTGTAGTCGAAAACTGGTTGGCTGGTAGTTTAGATGCCTGATAAACACATGAAATCATTTATATTGCCACGGTAAAACCATTCTTGAATTTGCACATTCTCGAAATTTCCACACAAAAGCAAATAACTGCCAATAATAATAATAATAAAAATAATAATCCAAATTTTATGGGTCGTGATGCATGTTAGTTTCTTCGGGATCGATGCTCATCTTCGAAACAGCTGGTTTAATCAATGGCCGAGATAGATGATGAGATTAGAGGCACTAAAAGAGGGTTTTGCTGTGCAGGTCTCGTAAAGGGATATAAGCGTCAAGGTCTTGAGTTCCTGTACAGTGTGGAGAAGGACGGAACGAGTTCGTGGTACAGCAGGACCGCAGTCATTCTCACTTTGGAGCAAGGAAACCGTCTGAGGGAACAGTACGGCCTGGGCCCCTCCGAACCCTCCACTCCTCAGAGCATGGCCTCCGACATCAGCCTGGGTTCGTCCTCATCTTTATTCTTTAAGTTTTTTCTTCAAGCGAGTTTGTCAGGAATGTGTCATTGCAGTCGAGGGAATGTCGAGACGGTGCTGACCACGCCTTCTCGTGTTAGATAACCTGATGGAAGGAAAGCGGAGGCGCAAAGGGAACGGGGGCGGACCGGGAACGCCGAGCAGCGGCTCCACCAACAGCCCGAAGACGCCCACCAAAAGGAAACTCGCGAGCTCGACGGAGGACGAGAGGACGCCAACAAAGAGAGGACGCAAAGGGGGCGGAGCAAGAGCGGGTACGGACGCCGAGCACGGTCCGTACGGACATGATCGATCCACAGCTTCAGCAGTATGACCTGACCTGAGGACACTGTAAAGCTGTTATCATGATCTTAACAATTTTTTTTTTCTAATGTACCTTTTTTTTATCTGTTTTTAAAGTTAAAGCGTGGCTTAAGCCTCGCACGGTTTTAAACGATTGGCTTTTTAAATTTGTCTTAAAATATGTTTTGCTTTTTTTTTTTAATGTACCAGAGATACAGTTCGGTACGGGTGTCATCGTAGGATTTTAACATGTGTGATGTATTTTACTTTTGAAATCTGAAAAATCATTGAAACCTGTGAACCAAGTTCCCTTTGTCGAGTGCGACCGGGCTGCAGATCCCGCTCTCTGGATGCCGGTATGTTACTCGTCATCGATCGGGGGGCACTTATTAAGGCAGGTGGAATCGGTGTCCTCACAGTGCGGGGGTTTACTTTCTACTGCATGCTTCACTTCATAATAAAGGTTTGGGTGGTGTACAGGGTGGTTCCTATTGTTCACTCTTCCTAATCCTGAGCTACTACATCTGTAACAGAAACGATCCATGTAAATAACAGGGCTATTTATAAATATTTAACAGATTGGATCAGCAGCGGCATAGTCCGAGTTTCATCTGCTATTAAGTCTTATCAACTTTTGGACATGAAATTGCTGTAAATGTGTAAAAAGCAACTAGTTTTTATTCATTTATTTATTTAGTTGCATAACTCCACCAACGTGATCTATTTTCAACAGATTTTCCTGTCCATGGTTAGCGCATTATTTCTTTTTAATTCTTTATTCATAATTCTGGGCTGTAGTAATTATCAGAGTTACAGATGTAGTGGGTCGAGATTATTTATTACTTATTTTTTGTGGTGTATTTATGGCCAGCTTTTCGTTGTTTTTGGATTTAGGCTCGAGAACGGCTGCCTGTAACACCTCCGGAAGTGGAGCCGAACTGCCCTCGGACCCTAGCGACCTGCTGGTGACTCACGGCCCCATCCCAGAGAGCACTTCGCTCTTCATGGGATTCGCTTTCATGCTGACCGCGTCTTCGGAAAACGACAAGACCTCCGATCAGACTAGTGACGGAGATGAAGGTGAGGAGAAGGACAGAAGTACACAAGTTCTCTACTCAAGTTCAAGTTTAAGAATTTAACTCAAGTAGAAGTATAAAAGTACAGTTTTGTGACCACAATATCTCTTTAAGTGTGAGGTACACGAGCACATCACACAAAGGGTTAATCTTTTAAATGGTATCTTTACAAAACGTTCTAGCTTATTCTTAAATTAGATGTAGCCACTTCAGTACAACCAGAGTGAGAATCGAGCTCATTTTAAATGTATAATTAAGAGTTTTTATATCATGAAAATCATAACTGCTGCTCACCTGACCCTCCAGATCAAATCTATATCCATGTCATCCACTCGTTTTGCTTCTTGAAGGCCATTTTATATATTTACAGATTCATATGTTAATACATTTGTCCAATTAAATAATTTCTCCTGGCTTTCTATGAGCTGTCACTCATACATTTACAGCCAATCAGGAAAGAGATTAAAACTCTGCCTGAAGATAACTGATGAACCAATTCTTTCTGTAGCTGAAGAACCCAGTTTGTTAAACGAACGAATCTTTCCTATAGATAAGAACCCAGCTCTGATTCGATTCCGGGGATTCATTTGAAAAGAGTCGTTTGGAAAGGTGATTCAGTTTCCCCTCGCTCATGCACAAGAGAAATATAAAAAAATTAATTGAATAAACCTATACGTAATAAGTTAAAACTAAAGTGGCGAGGCCGTTTCGAAAAAAGGAAAAAGTATAGTGAGTAAAAGTAAAAAGTATTTCTCAAGTACTCAAGTAAAGTACAGTTGATGATGATTATCCGATTAGTCGTAGCCGACTCTCCGATCCATGAAGTATTTCGGCAAT
>JAYDZG010000030.1:8524529-8534529 GCA_034509265.1 Microcambeva bendego
CACACACACACACACACGCGCGCGCGCACACACACACACACACACACACACACACACACACACACACACACACACACTCGTCCTGCTCTGTACAGGCTGAACAGCTTTCTCTTTGTTTAAATTAAATCCATTTCAAAAGAAACTGGTTGCTGAAATTCACGGCCGTCTATGCATATATTTAGAGGCGTGTGCCTGAGTGCATGTTCGCCTTCAGTCGTACTGTAGCTCCACCGTGTCCTATTTACTTTCATGTAGAACTCTGATGGGTCTGTACCGTGCTTGATGCTGACAGGGCTGCTTCTCGGGGTTATTTTTGTAATGGAGTATTCCAGCGATTATTCCAGCGATTAATCGAGTGATGGGATGAGAAATTCTTTTGCTTTAATAAAGAGCAAAAATCAATACATGTCAGATTTAATAATGCGCGTCTTAAAACTAACTGCAATTTTTTTTATATGTAGCACAGTTTAAAGAGAATCTTTATAAATGGAAAACACAAATAATAAATAGATTTTGTTTATAACCTCTTGTGTTTTGAAAGGGGCAAAAAATAAACTTCTGTAAGGATTGTTTCTGTTAGATGAAGTGAATTTGGTGTGTGTGTGTGTGTGTGTGCGTGTGCGTGCGTGTGTGTGCAGTTCATCTGTAAAGCATGTGCTGGCTGGAATGAAGGAACAGAGTCAGTGTATCAACAACACACGATGAGTTTGCATCCCCCCCCCCCCCAGTGTAAAATCCTCTCATGCTTACTTTGGTTTTTTCTGTTTTCATTTTGCTCTTGGCACTGTGAGAGCTCGGTTCCGTTTTGGTATGGGATTTGGGACGCAGCCCTTTTTGGTACACCTGCCCACAGCGCGCGAAAGTAGAAGTGATCCGAGCCACCTTTATATATCTGAGTGGATGAATCGATTCCTGATTCCTTTTTGTAATTAAGTTACTCGAGGACGTTACGTTTCGGCCCTACTAATTTACGTATATGTGTTTAGCCAGTTAGCTTACATGATTGGAGTTTTATAATAAAAAGTAATGGTATAATTGGCAACAACGCTGCTCCTGCCAGATGTGATGGAGATCAAGAGCTCGTTATGGACATTATCCTAGACTGAACTGAATAATGAAGAACGCCACTAAAAGTTCAATTCATTATTCAGTTCCTGTTTGTATGATTTGTGTAAATCCTATTTATTTAGTGTTCCTAAGGCCACCTGCTCAGTGTTGAAGGTCCCTGCTGAGGTGAGGTTCCTATTGAGGTTCTACCTGTAATTTAGGGAGTTTTCTCTTGCCATTGTTGCCCTCGGCTTGCTCAACACAGGTTTGTAAAAAACACTACACAAATAAACTTGATTCTTTCATTCTCAGCATTTATCAGGCACCTTTATCCAAAGTGACAGTTAAAGGATACAGTCTGAGTAATTGAGGGTTAAGGGCTTCGCCCAACAGTGGCAACCTAGTGGTGAGATTTGAACTGGCGACCTGCTGATTACTACTCCAGTGTTTTAACCACTAAGCTACGGCTTCACTTTCAACAACTATTTCAAAGCATTGTTTGTGTTCTTGAAATGTCATGGAGAGGAATTTACTTTCTGAGGTGACTTGTTGCGGTGTGTGTTTGTGTGTGTGTGTGTTTATTTGCATGACTGCACCGTGACCTTTGCTCTTGTGGGCAGCTGCTCTTCGAGCCGGAGGGTTTGACTGTATGACTGTGTGTGTAGCTCTTGTGGAGATGTGTTATTGTCAGTGTGGGTGAGTTGTAGCTCTCTGTGTGTGTTGAGGGGTATTTGCATATTTGTATTGCGGGAATAACACAATGTAACAGAATTTCTCTGTGGCCACCTCAGCCAGTCATGTGCAAATCGTTTGACTATCCTGGCTGCTAAAATCTTTATCTGCTGTGTATCCACTTACTTTAAATGTACTCCAAATCCATTTTGTCTCAAAACTGTCCTCAGTACTAAGGTACTCGATGACAGCCAGATTGTCATTGCCTGAACCTGTGATTACTACTGGGTAATGAAAGCAATGTGACTACTACTGGGTAATGAACTCAAGTTATGTGCAATACCTCGGTCTGTCCATTTGTATTCCCAAAACACTGAAAGATGATTATTGTGACCATGCACAAAGACTTTTACTTAAATGTTTAGTTGTTTCACATTTCTTGGGTTGTTCAGTTATAGAATGCACTGGCACTGAACAAGTAGCTATTTGGGATTCTACACCCCCACCCATCAGAAAAATTGCATTTCTTTAGGATAAGTTCATAATTGCATTCCCATTGCAATGCTAAATTAAGTGAACAAACATTAGGATCAATTCAGATACTGATCTAATTAATATTTTTAAATCTAGTTCTGGGGCGGGGTAACATGAGCCCGTGTTCATTCTTTATTTCCGCTTCTAAAAAACAAATCTTTGAATCGGAGTAGTCTCAAGCTCCAGCAGACTGATCGTGTGAGTGGGAAGCAGCCTTTGTGTGTGTAACTGCAATCATAGATCATAGTTAGCATTGCAGAACCTGTTTTTCAGACGTTTGTCATGTGTGCAGTTCCCACCTTAATAACTGAACTGAGTGTGAGCTCCAAATCCGTGGAACGTGTCCTCCAAGTCATCTTTAGATTTTAGTTTATTGTTATTTCATTCCAGGCTAGAAAAGTGGTCCTGACGTGTGGACTGTCCAGGCATCCAAGCTCTTCATAGACTCATGATTCACAGTAGACCCAGTCCCGGTTTTAAAGGAAATTGTTGTTTACTGCAGATCTCTCCCTGTTTAGCAGCTCTCCGGGGGGCTGGTTTGGGTGTTTTGGGGAGCAGGGATAGCTGGAGTTCAAACACCAACTATTACATCATACATTTTGAAATCTTCTCTTTAAAGTTTGCATTGCTTGTAATTATTGGCTTGCTAGTTAGATGACATTGCTAATATTAGACTAGGGTGGTGTAATCCATTTCATTTATTAATTTACCCTTGAATAATTATCAGCCTGTTATTCTGTTCTGACGTTACGCAAACATGAGCAGCCGGGCTAAATCATTGGAAGGCGAAGATTTACACGCCTATATTGTTCATTTCTTTACTCTTATCTCTTATTATAATTCATCCTGAACCAAATCCTAAAATCTTAATAGGGATTAAAATAACAATTTTAACTTATGACTAGTTTTATGCTCAATTAAGCATGTTACAGGTTTCAGCTATGAATGAAAATACAGCTTATGTACAGATCAGTTCAGTTTTCTTTAATCTCTTATCCTAATTCGGCTCGGGGAGGGATGCTGGAGCCTCTCTCAGCTCTTGTACAGTATGGCTTCCAATTACACGAGTTTCCATTCTGCTGTTTAAGCGTTTAGTAGTGACACCAGGATCTTAATAAGAATTTCTCACTGCCAGATTTCCTCTCCCTGTGTTAACCCGGTTTTCTCAGAAAACACTTCACTGTTGCAGCCCAGGTCAAGCAAGCCTTGGTGCACCCCTTTCCCAAACCTCCCTATCATGTGAGCGCCAGCCAGACCGGTGATAACACAGTAGCAGCGTCATGCCTGTTCTCGAAATAATAACCTGTGTTGTTTCAGATCAACCAGAATGACTAAAATTTCCAGAAAGTGGTCGGGTTTAGACCCTGGTGGTCAGTGATGTGGTGCGAAGGCCCAGGTCAGCAGCTGAAGAGTTCAGCTCCGCGGCGGTCAGGCTGCAGCTTGGCTTTGTGTGTCTCAGTAAAAAAAAAAGTGAGGACTGGGTGGGGTGAGCTTGAGCAGATGTTCAACAGATATTCAGTCCTGCTGGGTCTCTGAGTTCCACCTCCCTCTGACAGAAGATTTGGCAAATGCAGCCACATCAGTAATGGTACCTGCTATTTATCAGTATCAGCATTTCATTCAGCTTTACAGCCTATCTGGAACAGTATTGATTTTTTTTTTATTTGACTTTAATTATGTGAGCCAACTATTACTGAAGGCCAGGATGCTTCTGCACCTCTGACTGGCTGATAGGACTGCAGGCATGACCTGCTTTGCCTGGGGTAGCAGAGGCCAGTGAAGGATTTCCAGCCTTTCCCGAGTTTCTTAGTCCTTTGCTTCATTTATTCCAAGAAAAACAGACCCTCCGCGATCCCGACTTACTGCCGCTTTATTAAAAGTTTATTGAGATGCACCTTTTCAAATTCCGTTACAGTAAAAGTCTGTTGAAATATGTTAAATAAAATATTTAAAATAAACGTTCACCACCTGGCTATGTAGCCTAGTGGTTAGGATACAGGACTAGTGATCTGACGGACGCTGGTTCAAACCTCACCACTGTTAGGTGGCTGCTGTTGGGCCCTTGAGCGAGGCCCTTATCCCTCATTGCTCTGACTGTAAGGTTTTTTGGATGCTGAATATGTAAATGTATTTACATAAAGAGAAAACTGGTTGATGTGTATAATTAAATGTTTGATTTATATAACACACTACCACATGATTATTTCTGGACTTATTATTATTGTAAGGATTATTATATGATTTCCTTAACTAAGTCACGCAGAGAGTTCTCCTTATGGACCTGTGTACCTGTCACCTCCACCAGACAACAACTGGAGAAGGTGAGTCTCCCCTATTCAAACTTCCTCCCTATCCAAACATAAAATAGACTCTTCTTTAAAATGACGAGCAGGCTTTTAGTGGAATTCATCTCACCCATACCGTTCAATACTTATCTCTGGTTAGTTTTGCTTTGTTTCGCCCGGAGGGGAATACCTAAAGAGTCGACGGGCGCCATTTTGGTAACCAAGCCAGTGACATGCTAAGACACTTTGCTCATTTCTTAAGAAGTAGGGCAAAGCACAAGATGTCAAAGTCACAAAAGCTCAAGTCTGCCCACGGTTCATTTTCTATCTGGGTGCAGAGTAATCAGGACGTTTTTCTCGTCCGTTTACTTCTGAGGAAAGTACAGCCGGTTATAAAAGCCTTAGCGTGGCTCCTCCTTTTTCTGCCGTCATGTCTTGAATGTGGGCTTGGTCTCCAGCCTCCGTGTGCGCCACCCGACACCGACGTTACTATGAATGTAACTATGAATGAGTGTACACCCTTCATCATGCTTTACACCTGAAAACAGGTTATGAGTCAAATGGAGCACATGTGCACTACTACACGACTCGCGTAGTCAATACTGTAGGACCGATTTCTTAGTGACCGCTAATATAATGCTAAAAGAATATTGTAATACTAAAATCTAAGGCAAAGCTTATGAATATTGGGACATTTTTAAATCTAATATTGCGACGCTAAGCATATAATGTGCAGCGTGATGCTTATAGCGCTACTGTAGTTCACTAGTATTTTACATTTCCTCATGTTTGTTTTGTCTCAAAAATATTAATAAAAATAGACCAAAACTTCAAAGCATTTCATATTTTGCTGTTGAATTATTTTGGTATTATAATCTCACCCACCCTTTGTTTCTCTAAACCTAAAACCCTTTAAGCTTTTTTTGTAAATACGCTACTGGAGTGTTAGCTTATGAGGGTCTTGTACTGAGCAGCCCTGCTGGCACATCCTGAAAATTCAGTCTACTGAAGCTCTTAAAAAGAGAATTTCTGAACATTGAGAGGGGAAAAAGGATTTTATCTTTAATGTCGAAGTCAACTGAGAATAAAGTCCCTTCAGATTTAAAGCCTGTGGTTCCTCATGCACTCAGCACTTCATTTCATGTCCATCTTACATTACACAGACTTTTGTGATGAATTATCTAACAGAAGAGCTGGTGGGATCAGACGGAGCGTAGCCAGAAAGCAACATTTGGTGGATAATTAAAACACTTCTTGAAGTTTTCCTGACGTTCAGTCAGTGTTTCATGTTTTCAGATGTGTAGCATGGGATCTTTTGAGCTCCTGGTGATGTTCCTGTTCTAACCAAGATGTACTCTCTAATCTAACCATGACTTTCCTCCCCTCCATGATCAGAGCGGTGTGTGTGTGTGTGTGTGTGTGTGTGTGTGTGTGTGTGTGTAAGTGCATGCTTTCCCTGCACCAACAGTTTTAACCCTCTGTGCCAAATCTGCACTGCGCCAAGCTTTCGCCGTCTGCTCCCTCCTACAGCAGATTGCCTTCTCACCGTGATGCTGCTGTACTTCCTCTCCGTACAGGACCTGCAGCAGTCGACCTGTGAGCTGTGTTCCTCTCTCAGCCAAATGAACGAATCCTCTCGAATGATGTTGCTCCGCTTGCTCCTCTCTCTCTCATACTGATTGTGTCGTGTTTAAAAAAATGTCTTTATTAACCTGATCTTTAATAAACACGATGCCTAATTTTGTATTTTATTAACTAATTATTTTTTGGCTGCTTAGGGGTCGGATTATTGATTTAGGATCGGTTTTACTTCCCGACACAGCCCTCCCTATTTATCCAGGCTTGGAACTGACTCTACGGTGCACTGGCCGACGCGTCCTAGTGGACAATTCGGTGTCGTCAATTAACCTCTCTGTGGGAGGAAACCTGAGCTCCCAGAGAAAACCCAAGAGGTTGCAAAATCCATACAGGCCCCGGACTGCCCCATCTGGGCACCCAGGAGCTTCTTGCTGCGAGGTGACGGTGCAACCTATTTAGCCACCTTGGCGTCCTTATATTGTTCTTTATTGAATTCTAAAAAAAAAAAAAATGGCATTCAAGTGTAAGTGATTGCGTTGTTAATTCTGAATTAATTTAAATAAATGAATCCAGTTCATAAATAGAATTTCATCAGAAGTGGGAGATCTGGAATCTAAACGACAACTTTGCAAACATTCTCCTTGTGGCCACGTTTTCCACCAAGCCTGTTTGTATTTATCACTTTTTGGTGCTCTTGCTATCAGTGAACCGTTCGCTAGAGCAGGATCAGCAGTATTTTTGGGGTCAGGGCTGATTTCTTAACTCTGAGTCGGTAAAGGATGTAGCAGCGGTCAGCTGACACTAGATCCACGCTGATGGTTTAGCAAAGGTCTTTGGAATCTAAAAGTGAGCTTTACAGCTGCCGTTAGATACAGAGATTCTGATACGCAGCCTCTGAGGAAAAAGAAGCAAGAAATGTTTACAAGTCTTTCCACATCTGTGATACATTTCTGCACGACGTACTGCAGGCAATCCACACACATGAAGGTTTTTTCTGGAAGTGGGCCGGGATTGAAGTCTGATTTATGGCTCGGCAGAAGCGTTTCTAACCACCAGCTGACGTTATTATTTTGGTTTTTAGTTGTCTGGGCGGTAAACTGAAAATGTTGCTACATGTTGTAACAAATTGACAAAACTCTTCAACGTGGACAAGCATGCTTGGGTCACAAAGTCAAAGACGTGCGGCTTGTCAGATTAGATGCTGTTATTAGTGTTACTCGAGATTACTGAGCTAAAAAACTAATACAATTTAAAGTGTGCAATGAGAAAATGGGTCACGAGTGTAAAATATTCCTGTTATTCATTAAGGTCTTTGGGATGGCTCGGTGGGTAGCATTGTCACCTCACAGTCCTGGGTTCATTCCCCTGGTGGGGTGGTGTTCCGGGACTTTCCTGTTTGGAGTTGGCATGTTCTCCCCATGTCTGTGTGGGGTTCCTCTGGGAGCTCCGGTTTCCTCCCAACGTCCAAAAAAACATGCAGCCGGGTTAACTGGAGACAATGAATTGTCCTATAGGTGCCTAACCACTTGGATACATAAACCAGTGCATTGTTGTGCCATGCCGGTCCCAAGCCTGGATAAATAGGGAGGGATGTGTCCCGACGGGCATCTGGTTTAAAAACGGTGCTAAATCAATGATCTAGCCGACAGAAGGGGAAAAAAAGCTAATATTTGCTGCTGAACACAGGATGTCCTTAATGTGTTTGTGGTTCACATGTTTATGGTTGCCACAGTGGTGTAAAATGTTTCTCGGATGGTCCCTTGTCGTCTTTTCTGAACAACTTGGACAAAAAGGCATTTTTTGTCGAATAAATTCTTGCTCCTTGTGGTATTCATGGTACTAATTGTCATTTGGTTCAAACTGGGAAACTAGTCAAGTCTGTAGAAAGCTTTACAGGCAGGACATTTATTGTTGAAATTAGAAGGTTCAGCTGGACCGGCCAGGTATTATTCTGGTGGAGGTAAAATATAAAAGGTCTGATTCTAGTTTCTGATCAAGGTTAGTCTGATGTCCTAATGGAACCCAGATGGATTGGGTCAAATCTCAGGTCACTGTCGCTCCGTTGCTCCCACGCTCCCTCGTCCCCTCTCTCTCTCTCTCACTGCTTCCTAGGCGGGCCTCCTGGGAGCGCAATCCGAAAAGCACCCTACCCAGGAGACGCGAAGCCGACCGACTCCAAAAGCCACATGCACTTATTCGGCTGTGTGTGGTGCCTCGGCGGCGCTCGTGGTTTTCATACCAGCTTTAAAGCATCTGAGACTTTATTTCGTGGCTCTCCGGTTGAATTGGTTCAGTCTGTCCTGCATATTCTTTCTCATGACTGGCTGTCCCTGCATCATCACGCATGCAGCGCTCATCTCTGAATCCGTCTCGAGAGCGTCATCTTTAATTTGCACTCTGTGATATCTGTGAAGATTCAACACCAGGGTCAGGCACGGCGCTCCATATGGCATATCCTGCTAAGCTTCCATACAGTTCAGGTTTACATGGAAATGAACGAGGCTGTGAGAAGAAGATTCTCGTTACTGCCCTGTTTATCCTTTTTAAACGTTTGGTAGTGTTATTATTTGTATTTTTGCAGTTCATTCTTTAAATCCCCAATACGCTATTGCACAAGCTGTAGAATAATTGGGTCTACAGACCATGACCGGGTCTGACTTTCGACAGCTGCAGCGTGTAGCTCATGGAGGAGGTCACGTTCTGTGAGCCGGCTTAGTATGTAAGGTGTGGAAGGCACTCTCTCTCACTCTGTGTATTAATCCATCTGGATTAAAAATGTATAGCAGCAGTGCTGAAACGTAATCCAGCTTACATGCTTCGGTTGTGGTTATGCCTACTGCCCCTTATTTATAGTATTAACAAATCTACAGTGTTGCAGCTCTAAACATATCACCGCGTTTGATGTGCTTTTTGGGATTTAATGTTCCTCTCAGCCTGTATGATGCTGCCATCTAAACAACCCCCTGGCCAGGACTTTCTCTTTAGCCTAGAGAACACATTGGCCGTGCCATACCACAGCAAGCGTTTCCACTTTAGAGGATGGATGCTCTTGATGACTAGCGCTCACTTAGTCAAGGTCATTCATTATTGTTTCTTTTTGACGTCGTTCTCCTTCTGGTTCTCGCCGTCTTCTACTTATGTTTTAAACAATGTTGTTTTGGTGCAGGGATTGTTCTCATTGGGATCATTGCTGTGTTGTTTAAACTCCAGATTGTGAGATGAATCTCTGTGACTCTTCTGACCATGCAGCCTGTTTGTTCTCCGGGCTTTTCCCCGACGTGATCCTCTCTGTAGGATAAGTGTTTAGCGAGATGTACCTGCCGTGAGCTAACACAAGGGAAGCTTTGTGTTTCATTCAGCTCGTTTGTTTGTGTTCCCCCGTAGACCCTTGAGGCTCCACGCCGCACCACATTATAAACTTTCTTTTTTCTGTCTGCCTTTCCTCGGTTCAGATCTTTTCGCCTGTCCTGTTGCCTGAACTAACCCCTGATCCAGGTTGAGCTCCAGGTCCTGTGTGTGAATGTGTGGTGGTCAGTAATGCATGATTGTTTCCATTTCCAAAGGGAGCAGCAGCCATGGACGGAAGACAAACGACCTGGGTTTAGGTTATTATCACAGCTCAACAGGTGATCTTTAACCTTCAATCTCCTCCTTCACAGATCAGCCTTTGGATTTCTCTCTCATGTTGTTCTACTGTTCAGGGTTCTTCTCAGCTCTTTCTATCAGCTCTTTGCATCTCATTTGATTATCCTTTTCTTTTCTTTTTTTTTAAGCACATAACCCCTCGCAAGGCCAAAATGATTACAACTAAATCTTCAGTCTTTGATTCTGGTCTGATGTTTAATCTCAAAAATAACACACGTCAATGTACATGTTCATACTAA
>JAYDZG010000030.1:8553758-8576956 GCA_034509265.1 Microcambeva bendego
TGTGTGTGTGTGTGTGTGTGTGTGTGTGTGTGTGTGTGTGTGTGTGTGTGTGTCTGTGTCTGTGTCTGTGTGTGTGTCTGTGTCTGTGTCTCAGTGTGTCTCTGTTTGTCGCAGTATGTCTGTGTGTGTGTGTCTGTGTGTGACAGTGTGTGTGTGTGACAGTGTGTGTGTCTATGTGTGAGTGATAGTCTTGTTTTCCTGTCCACATTATTTGTTGGTGTTATGCAGCCCAGGAATGAACATCCTGCTCAGACTACTGCACCATAAAACTGCCTTCTCAGAGCTGATGAGAAATGTTTTACTCTGTTACTCACAGCACTGATTCAGTCAGTGAGGCGTTTATGGAACTGTTTGTACATTTTTAAATCTGGAAATCTTTTTTTCCACCTCGTGCCTTGACGCTGCAGATTTTGTCTGCCATCAGTGTGCAAAACATGTTCCAACTCATCCCAAAGGTGTTCAGTGGGGTCAGGGCTCAGTGCAGGTCACTGGGGCTTCTTCATGCACACTAATCGTCATCGTAATGCACACTAAAAGTTCATTGATTTCTATCCTGTTAGTAATGAACTGGATGAAACTCCTGAAATCAGTCGTGTGTGTGATGGCGGTTGTTCCTACACCTTTAGTCGTGTTGTGTATGAGTCTCTCATAGAGTAATATGTACACTGTTGGCTTATTGGAATTTCTAGTGGGGGGCCGGGGAAGCCTAACACATCTGCAGCTCAGTGGGATTTTGTTTATAGCTACCAGCCAGCTGTTCTGCAGTTTAACCTTTAACTGATGCTGCTCGTTCATGCATCTTTTATAATTACGTCCCGATGTGCAGATTCCTGAGGCTGGTTTGATTCTGCTATAGCTCCAAATCAAACACGACCATACGGGTTTTACTTAGTGATGCTTTCATCTATAAACAATGGGCAAAGAAGCAGATTTGTTCTGTTGCACCTTAGTGTATCCATTCACATCTGCTTTATGAGGACAAGCTACACCTGTACAAAAAAATATATACATTTATTTCATCTGCCCCCATAAATATGTAGGACAAATGCAGGGTGGGAAGAGAGTGAGTGAGCAGATTCTCACAGGACATTACTGTCTCTCTACAGAAAAACCAAAAACAAAACATCTGCACTGTTGATCTGAGCAGGAAACATCTCAAAGATTTTTTACACATCCTGGTCAGTTTGCACAGGGCCCAGTACCATTTGGAAACGGTTCGACCACACTTCCTGATACAACCCTTCCAATGTATCCAGGCTTGGGACTGGCACTACAATACACTGCTTTTATGTATCCTACTGACTAGGTAACTAAAGGACAATTTACTGTGTCTAAACCACCCGACGGCTTGTATTTGAACTATGGGAAGAAAACTGGAACACCCGGAGGAAACCCAGACAGACACGGGGGGTGTGTTTGAAAACATAGCGAGCTGCCTCGCTCACTTGCTGTTTAACTAGGCAGCTGTCTGTCTAGTGAGCGTTCTATTAAGTCATCTGGTTATTTGAATGATCTATCTTGGTAGCGATTACATCTTATTTAATTAGCGTTAGCATCGTAGCATTCAAAACAGTAGGAACAGGTGGCACGAGTGTCTACCGAAAGCACCGAAAACATCACTGACGAGCCCGAACTTGCAACTAAATACACTCGTACACCTTTATACACATTAAATATCAAAAATAATTTATTAGCATGTAAAAACAACTCACCCCGCATCGTCTGCCTGCATCATGTCCGACATGAATCAGTGAATATAGCTTTAATATTTGGAGGTGATTTGGTGGGCAGGATTTCGAACACCCAGGGAGAACCCAGAATGCCCGGGCTGGGAATCAAACCCAGGACTTTCTTGCTGTTGCTGTGTATTTACATAAATATGTACATTTACTACACCCTACTTACTTTATTTGTATTAGTTGTTGTTCTACTGAAGGCCAGTGATAAACAAATTAGGTTTTGCAGCTTTGTGTATTTGATGGTTTGTGGTCTTGAACTTTTACCAAAACTGATTTCAACCACGGCGTAAACTAGCTAATTGCTTTAGATCATCCCTTTACAGATGTATTTAGCTCACAGTTACAGGCCCTCCATTAGTGTAAAATAAATCCTGTAGACTTTTATTTATTCTGACAACCATGTTTTCATTAATCCAAGTGAAATCAGTTTTGTTTGGCGACACGTGCACGATATTAATCTTTCATGTGCTCGTGATTTATTTCAGCTTGAATGTTTGTATGAAGAACTGAACGGTTAATGTAAGCAGCGTGCTGTCACATGGACAGGAACCGACACAGACTGAGTGGTACGGGACTTGCAGCTTCAGTTCACAGCCGTGTTGGTTTATAAACTCTTGCCGTGAACATTGGGAGTTTATAAACTACGATGTTTTTGGTTTATAAACCTGGCTGCTGTTGAAGCTATTGTAGCCCTGTTGACCTTGCTTAATCTTGACGACTTAATTTCTCAGTATTTCTCAAGTTTTTCTTCTTTAAGGCGGCGGTGAGGATGCGCAACTGGCTGGGCTGAGAATTTTGGAGCGTTGTTAAGGTACTTCACGTGAATTGTTATTATGCACAAACACAGTAAATCGTGAGGTTACCATGTGCAGATCTATTTATTAGGTATAAATCATACCACAATTTGACCGAACAGTGTAAGCCTGATAGTAAACCAGACCTTCCTTCACAGAACTCAGCCTTATTAAACACTGCATGGACAGAAATCCCAGCAGTTATACTAGTTAGTTAAAAAAAATCCTTCCTAGAGGAGTAGATGTTTTATTGGAAGTGAAATAGGACAGGTACTTTTTGCTCATTTTGCAAAATGTGGAGAACCTGGATTTACCACTCGCACACCAGTACAGAGAGTCTGAACTTCCCAGTTTGAAACTCTGCATTGGCAGTAGAGAGTGTTTTGAGACCTCACGACTGTTGGCGCCCTGCAGCCATAAAACTATCAGACAGGATTTTACTTGTTTTTTCAAACTTCCTACTGACGATTGTTCATTTTTAATTACCCAGTCCCACCATAACACGTTATTATCCTAAATCATTTTATTTATTGTTTGCTTAAAGAATGACTCTAGCATTATTATTTTAAAGATGAAACATAAATTATACAGTAAATCAAACCAGATTCGATGGACATGCTGCTGCACTCTCGTTCATCTGAATTATGTTTGTAAATCTGTTGTTTTTATCTATCTGGAGATATCGGAGTACATGGATCTACATTGTTAATGAGAATCAGTTTATCCTTTGCTTCTGAATACTAGGACCCTGAAGGCATGGTGCACTTGCTGCAGAAATGTCTGAGCGGGCTGGAACAGGTCAGTCGTGGCCCTGTGTGCCTCAGCAATCACCAAAAAATGTTTTTGTTAAAGACCTTAGACACAGTCATTACAGTTTTTAGGCATGATTAGGTTTGCCATCATTCCCAGATTAATAAAAGTCAGTTTTGTCAATCTGGGAGGATGAGCATGTCTGTAAGAGCTGAAAATCTATGCACTGGAATGATGCACAGGGCACCAGTCGTGGACTTGTTTGCTCGCCTTCAGACAATAATTGATGGAGAACATGTCAGGTGTTCAGGCCACTTCAGAATCCTTGTTGCTTTTATAACTCCTGCTCCAGCTGCTTCTTATTCTTCTTGTTGTTGTTAATAAGTGGCCGTGTTTAATCTCGGCACTCCCTGCTGTCTGATAGGGCCTATTTCAGGAACAGTTTCCATGGCCAGATCATTTTCATCAGGATTTGCTGCAACAGCTGCCCAGATTACACCGTGACTGTTTATTGTTGTGGTGTTTGTGGTCAAAAGTTGAAATGTGAAATAGATCACTCAGCTGTCTGATCATTGCACTAATCGTGGTTAACAATAGCTTCTCTTACTTTAGCTGCCCTGGTTTAACAGAGCATTGTACGAGTAGGATTGTTCTTGTGGGAATCACGATGAAATGGCGTACTGATATTTTTCATATTCTTTTGGTTGGTTATGAATATTAAAAAAATATTATAATGGCGTGCTTGCACGTGTTTTACTTAAATGCATTTGGAAATGTTTTATTGCATTATTCTTGATTTCACAACACAATTACTAATGCATGAGTACTAATGCATTCATTTCTTTTGTAGTTGCTGATTCATTATCAGGGTCGTGGTGGACCTGGAGCCTTCCGGCAAAACACTGGGCACAAGACATAGCAGTCACAAAGCATCAATCATTCACTCCCATGAAAATGCAATTTAAAGTAGTCAATGGATCTTTCGTGCTTCATTCCAGACTATCTGGAACCTTCACTCCAGGTTCTCATCCATCATTGAAAACGTGCAAAAGGTGGATTAAATTGTCTGAATGTATGTATGAGTCAGTGTGGGTGTGCCGTCAGTGTCGCCAGTTTTTCTGACTTTGAGCAGGATGTAAGTGCTAATGAAGAGACATCGTCATGTTCTAACTGTACCAACTGCGTGTCGGAGGAAATCTAAATTCAGCATTAAAACAGGGTGGTAGCTTAGTGGGTGAAGCTTTGGGCTAAGATTGGCGGTTCAAATCCAGGGTGTGGTATGCAGCCACGGTTGGGTCCTTGAGCAAGACCTTTAACCCTGTCTGCACTGTACAATGGCTGACCCTGCACTTCCAAACAAGCTGTAGAAATAATTTAGTTGTACTGTACACCTGTATATGTGTAATGACAAATAAAGGCGTTCAATCTATCCTATTCTAACTTCTTCTACAGCTGAATGTAAAAATAAGCAGGAGATGCTCCTCCAACCAGCTTGTGGGGCACCGACAGCCATGCCACAGTCTCAGTAACTCAGATCCTAGTTTCCCTTGTTTTGGTGATTTATGTGATTATTATCTGAGGCTCTGGCTTGTGTTAAACGTTATATATTGGTACGCAATGTATATATTTTTTTAATTCCAGCTACTCTGGTTTGCACTATCTCCCAAAATGCAAAAGAATAACAGACACATATAGTTGTAATTCAGTGTTGCCAAAGTCTAAGGAAAAAACGCGTGAAACATTTATGTATATGTATAAAAATGTAAGGTGTGGGGGGTTGCCAGTCGCCGGTGGCTAGTTTCACCTAAAAGGGTTTGCTTAATAGCGCTTATAGTGCAGATTTTGTATTTTTACCGTTCTTTAGTTGTTTTGGAGGTTGGCAAATACTTATTTATTGCCGTTTTTCTTCAATAGTGTCACGTTTCGTTTATTTTGTGTGTGTCCTGCAAATTATAGATTTTAACCGGCAATCCTAGAAATAAGGATTCGATGATATCTGGCAACCCGGATCGCAGCGGTAAAGTATTGAACTGCGGAGTGTTGCTCAGGTGAGCTGGAGCAGCGGTGCTTCAAATCACTGCTGTGGTTATTACTTTTACAATTATTCATTGTGTAAATCTAAAACTGAGTTATACAGGTGTTATTTATATTAGTTTACTTTTTAGTTTAGATTTTCCGTGTTTTACTGTACGGGTATTAAACTCTTGGTGGATTGCACTTTTCCTTTATTGCTTTGCAGGGGATCTGAACATCAAACCACTAAAGTTTAAAGACTTAAAGCGGCTTGTTGGCTGGTAGCTTGTTTTCCCAGGCGGACGTAATTTGCGGGAGTGATTGGACCTCATGGAAAGATCAAACTAACGTGCCCGTCAGGATGTTGAACCTGGACTGGCACCCCAAATACCTCCTCAGAATTAGGATTAAGATTTGTTTCTGAATAATCTTGATTTGTAAAGACGCGTCGGATGTTCCACCAGTTGTGGGATTTTACGCCTTCCTTCTCGTCCACGACTGGCTTTGACGATCTCCTGCGCTCTTTCAGATCGACCATGGATGTCACTAGATGTTCTTCAAGTTCCCAACTGAAACTTCCACTTGGAGTGTTTTCCAGAACACGCTTCCCAGGACGTGTGTGGGATTAATAAATCCGAGATCTAGACGATCACTACCGCTGCATTAAACTGGAGGATGCCAAAATCACACCACAGGTCAGTGAAATGTTTGGAAATGTGATCTTTGCTCATAGTTGTGAATGGTTTATAACCCAACGAGTGCCGAGATGTGGAACACACTACAGTTCCAGAGGTTTAATCTTACAATGAGGTAGCACAGATGGTGAAGTTGCTCCCGAAGGTCTGTGTTGGATTCTCACATTCAGTCACTGTTTAGCATGCTCTCAATGTTTTCTCAATGTAATTGTACCCTCCTTAACAGCATGGTAGATGTGAAATGTGCTTCTTCCCTGACCTGGATGAAGCCTAAGTTAAAACATAATAGTTATAACAATAGTATTTTACCCACGCCTCCGTGGTGTGCCTATATGAATGCACTTTACAGAGAATTGTGTTTGTCCCTGTGGGAACCCCATGAAGGTGCTATGTGGTATCTTTCTAAATCCCACTAAGATTCAGATAAACTCAGTTTAAACTGATTTCATTTATAAATACAAGTCTTGGATTCTGGTACCCTTGTCAGTTGCCACTATTGGGCCCCCAAGCAAGGCTCTCAACCCTCAAATTTAGATCAAATCAAATTGATAAAGGCCACAAATAGGAATAGAAGATCCAAGAACCTTTGTTGGATTTGAATATGCCTGTGTCCTCACAGCACAGTTCATGGAGAGCTATGATCGAATGCTTTACTAAACAACCTTTAATACTAAATTTCCTGGTGTAGTTTAGATGTTAAATTTAATTTATCTAGTATTAAATATTGGTATTTAAATGAAAAATATTATTTATGTATAAAAAGTGTATAGGCGTAACATTCAATTTAACATCATAGTGATTCAACATTTTATGTCAATGTTAGCAGTAAAGTGTATTTTCTCTTAATTTATTCACCCCCCCAAAAGAAAATAAAGATAATTAACTGGAGTGTCGAAACTTGAAAGATGTATGATGTATCTCAGTCAACTATAGATCACCAGCAACATTTTACCAAAGCCTGTAATGTGGGAACAGTGGTCACATCTGTACAGATGAACATTGATTACTCTCTTATGTAAATGATCCCTGCTTTATGACCATCATAGGCCCTTAATGAGATCTTTTGACCCTCAGGTGGCCTTTGACCTCGACTCAAGTATGCAGGGCAGATTTTTGCATGTTACGGTAGTACGGTGTTTGCCCAATAGACCTTTAGAGAGTGTATTCAGTACCTAATAAAACTTTACGACTGTTATAATAATAGAAATTAGGCTTACTGACAAAAACAATAAATACACATCCAGAACGCTTTTAAACTTGACTCTAAGGATACACATTTAAAAAAGCTAGGTCATTATTCTTGGAAGACTCTGCCTGACTCATGACATTTTAATTTTGATACCAATAATGTTGAATGGAATGGATCCAGAACACTTCTGTCCATAGAGCTGTCATGTGTCTAAAAATATTCTCATTCTACTTGATGTGTCTGGATGGTCCTGGGCACACATTGACCCTAAACAGCACAAAAAAGGTATTAAACAACCTTCAGTACTATTTATTCTGCTTAGGGTTTCAGGGATTTTAATAGTCTAGTTAGGTAAAGACTGATCACAAGGGTCTGAGGGAGATTTATATGGTTTGATCAGGGAGGGTGGCTCCTGTTTTGAACCCATGAACAGATAAAAGCAACATGTGAGCTTAAGCGTGTTTCCTTTCAGACTAAAAGCTAGGCTCGGTTTCCCAAGACAGAAAAACAGGAACCTCAGGCTGTTTCTTTCTTTAACTTATATCAGTGATAGGCATGTCATTACCAGGAAATAGACGACTGCTTCCCAGACTCTTCAGAATTCCTGTGTTATTCACAAAATGTTATTCAGTTATGTAATGAAAAGTCATTGTTCAGTAACAGGTTGATATTTTAGTAATTTTTACTAATTTAGATAGAATAACATTATTCATTTGGTAGTGTATAAAGAACAGCATCTTTACACAACTTAGTGGATGGCCTCTTAATCAACTACATCTTGGTTTCCATATGCTTAGTTCAGTTCAGTTCATTCTTTATCCCCTTTTGCTAATTAGGGTTATTAGGGGGTGCTGGAGCTTATCATAGCTCCTCAACAGGTATAAGGCACATGGTAACACCCTGGATGGGGCTCCAGGCCATCACAAGTACCTACAACACAATTAGTTGTCTCCAATTAACCTGGTAGCATTTCTTTGAACTGTGGGAGGAAACCAAAGTACCCAGAGGAATCCCACACGGACACGGGGAGAACATGCAAACTCCACACAGAAAGGACCTAGATCACCCCACCCGGGGATCGAACCAAGGATCTTCTCGCTGTGAGGCGACAGTGCCACTCATTAAGCCACCGTGCCCCATATCTTTAATTGTGGTTGAATAAGTCAAACTCTTTACAACGACAGAAGTTTCGGGAGCTCTGAATGAATTCCAAATATTCACAGCAGCTCGAAGCGGGATTTAAGTTTGATGGTAATTACAAAGTTTATTTTCATCAGACAATCTCATACTGTCGGGTATGGTGGTGGAGGTATCAAGTCAAATTAAGGTTTAGTTGTTACAGTCATCCATGGTACAACCGTTACAACAAATATAGAATATAAAAAACAAAATAAAGTGCCTGAAGGTTAAAGTGACATATACAAATCCATCACTTTTATATATGTATATTCACATTCACCTGTATTAACAACTCTACTGACCTCTATTGTATATAATGTTCAAATTGTGTACGCATTATTCTCCATTCTCATTCCCTGCACTTTGTTTGCTAATAAGAATGATATTAAAAGTGTATTTTGCCCTTCTGGTTAGATGCTAACTGCATTTCATTGGCTCTGTACCTGTACTCTGCACAATGACAATCTAATCTTAATCTAATAAAAATATACATATATTATTCAATTTACACGCATGTAAGAATATACACATATATCTATCACACACATACAGACATGGGAAAAAAATAAGAGACCACTTCAAAATTCAAAATCCTATTCTAGTTCATGGTAAAAACAACGCTGCTCATTTTTGTAATTGTGAAGTAAAATAAAGTGATAATTTTGAAACGTCTTATTTTTTCCAAGACTCTATATGCATAAATTAGTAGATTAGACCTGGTGGATATTTCCATTAAGAGTTTAGAGGTCTGGGGCTGTTTTACTGAATGTCAAACAGGTGCATGCCGATTGTAGGTTGAATATTGATTAGGATTTCTGGACTGTGGCCACAAACCCATTTGAAATGCTTTAACCCTATCAGGAAGATGCTCTAAGAAAACTTTAGCGAATATAAACTATTCAGTCTTTTTAAAGGTGTATCTGTGACCCAAAGCCAGAACAGAGACCAAATCCGTCTGGTCTTTATGGCCCTCCAGGCTCTAAACAGGTAAACGAACAGGTGGCTGGTTAATTTAATTTGTTCTGAGCAAGATTCGTTGTCTTAAGCTGGAACTCCTGGATGTGTCATTCTTTTGAGGAATCCCCTTATCTGATTCAGTCCAGTCCATTAAAAGTAAATCTCCCCAGTTGTGGATTAAAGTCGAGTGGAAAGTCTTCCTGGAACGTTTGTAGTCGACACAGTTAAACAACCATACATTCAGTCTATGCACTAATGCAGGTCGCATTCCATCGGGAGTTTGATTTATTGTATAAAAGCTCGGTGATTAGTAGGGTAACAGTCATCACCGCGTGCCTATACATTACGTCTTTACAATGAGAACCTGACTGGATAGTGACTCTCTCTGTTTGTTGTTTCTGTCTCTAGGAAACTGTCTCTGTGCCAGGCGCTCACCCTCGTTATGCTGTTGGCGTCCCCGGTTTGCCTGTCGTCCCAGCAAGTAAGACAACCCCTGTCCCCCTCCCCTTTTCCTCCCAGTCTGTCCTCATTAGGAATGCCTGTCAGCTCAGGCATGCTTCGGTTTGACACAACAAGCACAGTCCGTCCACAAATTCCACAATTGTTCTGGATTCTCTTCACTTTTACATCCAGACTCGAGTACGGTGGTCATGTCCAGCATGATGAGAATATTGTAGCATGAGTAGGTCTTCCAGCAGTACAGGCACAAATCTAGAAAGGTATGACTGGTGTTTTCACACTTGGGTGTTTGCATGTGTGAAAGCAGTTTCTGATCTCCGGGCTGGTGGAAATCAAGGGTCTAAGGTTCACTGAGTGTGTGGTGAGTGTGTGGAAATGGTCCTTGCACATGCAGTTTTTCATTTCTTTGTGTCATTATAAATTGGACTGGTTCAACTCTTTAAAGCAAATGAATCGGTTGTCAAAATGGGAAGAACTTTTAAGAGGAACTGAAATGATAGAATCCAAAAAAATCTCCTAGTAAAACCAAGCAAGTTTTAATATTTGTGTCTTGTTCCCGATTACATGATCCAATAAATAACAGCAACGGGAGCACCTGTAGAAATTTACTATGTACTATTAAGTTGTGTATCAATAATATGTAAATGTAATTATATACATATAAAATGTATGTATAATATTTCCATTTCTGCACCCAGACTTGAAGTTGTGTGAGTCTTTAAAAGTAGTTTTGACTCTCACAGCTCCTGTAGAGACCTAAACAAACACGTCTCGGCTGATGGATTGCGTGTGTGCTGAAGTGAGAACTATGTTGCCTTCATATTTGGACTATACCTTCTGACAAAAGGCGTAAATCCTTTGGCGAGACGCTTCATATTGGTGTCTGAAAGATAAGTTGACAGGATTGTATGTATAGTGGTGTAATTGTATTCTGACTGACATGCCTGCCTGTCAGAGCTTATTTCAACTGGAATCGTTGTCGATGCATCTCTGCCGTCTCTCATCGGTGATAGTGCGAATGTCTGAGGAGAGAATTCACTTGATTGTCAGTAAGAACCTGCCCCAGTGGTTTAAGACAGATTGGCTCTTCATCACGTTCCTTCTCTCTATTTGAGCTGAAGGTGTAAGTGGCAGCTGTAGGACAGGTTGCGTGTAGATTCTTTAATTTACTGCGCTCCTCTAGGTGTCCTTTGGCCCCCACACACATTTCTGTCATGCCTGCTAAAGAAATCGTTCTGTCTTTTTAATCTGTTGCTTATGTGTGACGGTCAGTTTTTCACATTTAAGGGGGAAAAAAAAGTGGGTGGCACAGTACAGCAGAATGTGTCGGACGATGTTTCCAGGAACCACACACACACACACACACAGTAAATACATAATAGCGGTGCTGCAGTATTTAAACTCTTAGGCATGTTCTCAGGGAGGGGTGCAGGGTAGTTTTACTTTGAGTCACCTGTATACCAGCACGTATTACCCAGCCCCGAGGTGTAGCTCAGCAATCTAAGTCCTCACTCCTACAAAATTCTTTCCCAGCCCGCATTTTTCTGGTAAAGTGGTCCCGGTCAGAAAACTCCCATCCTGAAGGTTAAAGGCCGATTTCATTAATCCAGCTTGTCCAGTGGCCCCATGGTGCTTTGTTATCAACACTAATTTGAGTCTTTGGCACTTTAATGAGGCCACTGGCAGGTCACTCCGTAATAACATGTGATCGAGTGCAGTTGTAAATCAGTGTGGTGACCGTGTTAGTGCAGTCTCGTGTCATTTTTCTCTTTCCCAGGGAGAGTTATGTGCTGCTAACTACTTATTAGACTCTTACACAGCCCTAGAGTCCAGCCTTTTAATGGGACTTCATCCTTTAGACGACAGTTGAAGGAGTAATTCGGTGTTTTACAGCCTAGAAACTTAAAGGTTGAGAAGTTGAAGGTCAGGCAGTAAACGTTAATAAGCACAAAATAGATTTTGCAAAAATTTGTCAGAACAGGAAAAAAAGTCCATTCAGAGTTAAAAGAGAGAATGTTTTTCTATTCCTGTTGTCTGTTAGAGGGTCCAAGTCCAGTTTCTGTGCAAATAATTATCAAATATCAGCAAGTTGTAGTCATTCCGGTCACATTTCACATAATTGGGGTATAATTAGAACAATTTAATTCTTTTACTTTGCTTTTTGGAATATCATACCAGTAATTGTTCTGCTGTTCGGCTCGGGCTAAGTGTGTAGCACTGTCACTTCACAACATGAAGGTCCTGGGTTCGATCCCCAGGCGACTTTCTGTGTGGAGTTTGCATGTTCTCCGTGTGTCTGCGTGGGTTTACTCCGGGTGCTCCGGTTTCCTGTGAGTGAGGTGAATTGGAGATATGAAATTGTCCATGACTATGTTTGAGATAAACTTTGGAACTGATGAAACCTCTACCATGTGTCGGTCATGAATGTAAGCAGAATGTAAAACATAACCTTAAAGCCTCATAAGCAAACAAATAACCAAACTCTTCTATGGTTTAACCCACCTGACTGTAATTTCACACGAGCAGTTCACAAAGAGCCGACCAACTGCCCTGCTTCTGTATTGCTAGTGTAGATCGCATCGATAATTTAGCTTCACGTTCTTATCTAACTCTCTCTTCCATCCATGGTGTCACTGTTTCACAGCCTCAGAGGAGACGTGTCGGCCGTTCATCTCGAGTTCCACGGCAGCTGCTTTATCAGAATGTCTGGGCTCCGTGGAGCTCCTGGTCTGAGTGTTCACGGTCCTGTGGAGGAGGCGCATCAGTACGCAGAAGGACGTGCATCATCAGGTCAGACACTCATCCCACACTGCTCGTCCTGTCCTTTGTAGACGAGTAGAAAACAGTAGTTTACTTTGATCTCTCTCGTTAAATGCAGTAATGATTAAACCCGAAGCCTCGTGGTTCTGCAAATCCTCAACAAAGATTAAACAAACAGTAAAAGAAACATCACATGAATTGTTCAAGTGTCTGCTTTGCTAGCTAATTACTCCATCCAGGTTCAAATAAAAGCAATGCTGGGCAGCCGGGCGTCCACACACGTGATTGGCTGTGTCTGAAGATGAGGATTTCTGATGGCTGAAGGCCTTTGATAGATTCAGTTCTGACCCAGTTCAGAGATTTCCATCATGTGCCCAGTGTTTCGAGTGGAGAGAAACAAATGAAATGAAAAATCTCCAGCTGCACTAGTGAATGAATTGTAGATTGCTGTTGATAACTGGAGGGAGTTTTTTCCCTGTACTTCAATTGTTTGCATTTACATTTGACCCGTAATAACCCTTTTTCCTGTTGCCCCTTCTATTCTTTTAAAGAATATATAAAAATTGCATTTTCCTTAGCACATAGCACTTCAAATTATGCCGAATTGCATTATTCTCTTCACCAAGCATAGCCACACCCCTTCTGAAACATGGAAAGCGGCCCTATGCATTAATCCACCTGCACTTTGGCGAATGTGAATTTGTGAAGCAGAGACACACCCTGAGACATACATTCCCATCAGCCAGCAGAGGTGTTAATTGTATCTGGTATGAGAGAGAGAGACCCAATCCGGCTTAGTCCCGCCCTTATGTGAACAACAGGCCAATCGTTGTTCATGTGCCACTCAGCCTTAGCTTGCAAGGCAGAGCGGAGACTCGATACAATGTGTTAGAGATCTCAGCTCTGGTGAGCCGGATTTTGTGGCCCCTTCTGACAGATTCTCATGATCTTCAGGTTTAAAACCCCTTCATTACATAAGCACAACAAATATCTAGACTGTGTATGAGATTTGAGTCAGCTGATGTATAGTTGAGCCTTGTATTATTCACGACAAATATGTTTGTGCCCTTTTTCAGAAGCCCAGGTCCATGTTCAGGTGATTCCAGGCAGTATAAAATATGCAACACTGAGGTACGAACCACCTGCTAAGACGAATAATCCATCTGTTCCATTATCAATATGTGAGCCATGTTTGTGTTGGATTTAAATGCGAGGGGAGAAATGAAAGCTTGTTTTCAGAGCTGCACTGACTCTTAATCACACTGTTTACAGTCAATCAGGCTTTACATCCTTAGACTGCCGCACAAGTAAGGAGCCCCTGCTTCAAAACCAGCACCTAAATAGTCTAATTATAGAAAAAGCTGGAGCAGGTGTGATTCAAAGTTTCCTCGACTGGTCGTTCAGTGAGCAGCGTTTAGGTCTTCACAGACCCGTCTCTGCTAACCTCCGCATAAAATGATTGGATTATCTTTACCAACTTTAAATTATTCAAACAAGGATTTACGAGGCCATGCCACAGGGGGCCTCAGGAAAGAAGTGCCGAATTGTAGAAGACTTGTAGAGGAACTGTGTGTTCATACAGCTCTGCTTTATGATTTTTTGATCAGTCGTGTCCTCCTGGAACTCTGGACTTCAGGGAGATGCAGTGTAAAGTGTTTGATGATCAGCATGTGGTGGCTGAAAACAGTTTTCAGTGGACCACATTTCATGGAGGTGAGTGATGAATGGTGATAGTTTGTGGAACTCCCGATTTCAAGTCTTTCCAAGGTGTACCTTTGCAGCTTACTGGCCTCTCGTCTGTCATTGTGTCCAAGGCCCTGACCCCTGTGAGCTCAGCTGTTTGGCTCTGGGCTACAATTTCTACTACAACTTTGGACGAGTCCTGGATGGCACACCCTGCCCAACAGATCCCGAGGCAATATGTGTAAACGGCAAATGTCTGGTGAGAGATTCCTCTTTTTTTTTCTATGGTTTAGCCCAACACGTGTTAAACAAAGCATTAAAATGCAAACACGTATATTTGCTCAGTTTTTATTTCATTATTAAGGATGACTGACCCAATTTGGGTTTATTCAAAATAGTTAAACCTGATCTCTAAAAATTGAACCTGATGGGGCACGTTGCTTACAATGAATCCGTTTTTAATGTTCAACCTGATACCTCCTAAATGTGCTTAGTTTTAGAGGTAGCTCACTATAACCATCTGTTAACTTATGTAAAATACTCAACCCTAGTGCCCGTTTAGAGTTTAGAAATCAAGTTGTAAATGGTAGAACATTGTGTGAAGAGCAATAACGTGGCTCAGAGGATTTCAAATGAACCCAGTTTGGAGGGAAACTGGAAACCTGGCAACCAAAAAAATCTTTCTAAACCAAATCAAATGTGTAATTAGATTCTTTGAATCAGATCTATTAAGGAATCAAGTAATTTATTCATCTGACATTCCCAAAACACCACAGATCCGTTACAAAATAAGCAGGAGGAAGGAATTAGGTGGTTTTCTGTAAACCACAGAACCCAGTTTCAGAAGCACCTAAACAAACTCTAGCTGTTTAGATTTGGATTAAAACTTTGTGACCACCAGATGCTGCTTTTCAGTTCTGATCCACCGTGAAGAAAAGTGTCTTCTATCATCCTCCGGACTCTTTTAAAACCAGGATTAAAAGATAATATCCTCTTCCATGCCGAGTAAATCACAGCTACAGTCCTTTTAATAAAAAAAAATCTTGCTCCAGCACCTCCTTGGAGAACACGTCTCCTCAGCCTTCTCCATCATGTCTCATTTACCACTGACTGGTACGGTTTAAACACACCTGCTGTTCCCCAACACTTCTTTAAAAACACCACGTTTTATTTAGCTTTAGATAAAGTGCACCTGGATGTCCAAGCAGTGCACATTTTCCAAATTAGGTTATGTGGTCAAATTTGCGATGGTGTTTTGAGATTCTCAGAGACTTTTAGACATAAATGTAGAACCGCAGACTAATCTGTTAGCAGTGTGTTGTTGCCCATGAAAGGGTGAGAAGTGTGTTCACTGATTAATGTGCTGGTGGTATGAAGGGGAATGTGAGTGTGTATATAAAAATGGGAGAAGATTTAATCCCAGAATAAATGGTGTTGGGTAATGATACGCTACATTTACTTTGATAAAACTTATTTGATATAAAGTTTTTACAGTCTTTAACTGGCCACTGAAGAAGTTCAAAGCGTTACACTAAAAAGTCGTCGTACTCATATCGCTTACAACTCATCTCATCTTTTTAAAGCGAGTTATTTAAATCTCAGAGGTTCATTACTGAAGCCAATCCAGGAAAGTAAGTGAGCCTAACATTCGTCTCCAGAGTGCTTACCGGAGAGCATGACAAAGTGAGCTTGAAACAAAAAGAAAGTTTAATTATAGCTCTGTGTAGTTGCTAGGGAGAGTCTTTTGAACTCCGCCCTATAGATTAGTCTTCCTATAATGTTTTGTTGAGCCCCTCCTCCTCACACACTCTCCTGTGCAAATAAGTGTGCACTCTGGGGTGTGTTGTTCCTGCTCGTGTTGGTTCAGATAGGGACCAAGGTCATCCTGCAGCCAGGCTGTTGTTACATGCTGGGTTAAAACATGCAGCTTCCATCCACATCTCTGAGTCTGTAGAGAGTCTGAGCTGCAATTCATTCTGTTCACTGCTCATCAGTGGAATAAACATTAGAAACCAAAGGTTTACAATGATTAAGTGCCTTATCAGATTTACCTGAAGAAAATGTGTTTCCAGCCCTTTTGTTGTGTCCTATTGAGTTTCTAATCCTGGTGCTATGGCCTTGTGTGAGTGTAGAAACCTGGGTGCGACCTGATTTTTGGCTCAGAGCAGCAGGAGGACGCCTGCATGGTGTGTGGAGGTCAAAACACCACCTGCCTTCATCATCACAGTGTTTATCACAGCAACAGCCAGGAGATCGGTCAGTACACTCAATAAATATCACATGCTGCACATCAGCACACCTGTAAAGCTGTTCTGAAGTTTACATCAGTAGCTTATTAGAATCTTTATTGTCATTATACTATGGCTAACCAAACGAATGTGGAAAACTCTGCAGTGTTACAAACGGTAAAGTGAAGAAATTATAATTGACATAGATTACCAAAAAATAGCATTTAAAACATTTCAAATAACAAAACTACAAATAACAATACAACGATAACACACAAACAGACCTGTCAGTGACAAGTTGCAGAGTTTCACGTTCTTTTAAACATTGAAGAATTGCACAGTCCCATGTTTTATTGCAGTGAATTGTGATGTTGCCTTATATTGAGGTATTCAGGGTTTGTACTGTAGAAGGCTAAAAGCTATTTTTGAGTCTGTGGGTCCGTGTTTTGATTGTTTTATACTGTCTACAACTGAAAATAGAAATTGTGTGACTTGTATGCACGAAAAGCAAACAAATTTAATTCCTTTCATTAGCTCATTGTGGTTTCTTTTTTACCTTAATTAGCCGTCATCCATCAACACACAACTGTGGATTGCTCTCTGACCAATCTACGAAATAACTTAACTAAATATTTTGTTCCTTCTGTTGAATTGGCATCGTTTTTTAACACTGGATGCCCTTCCTGGCACAACCCTCTGTATTTATAAGGGCTTGACTTGCACTACAATGCTCTGGTCTGTGCATCCTAGTGCTTCAGTATCTATTGGACAAATGAGTGTCTAAAACCTGACTACATGTTTTTGAACTGTTGGAGGAAACTGGAGTTCCCCGGAGGAACCCCACCCATGCTGACACAGGGAGAACATGCAAATCTTCCCACACAAATCAGGTTGGGGGGTTTTCCTGACCCTGACAGAGAGAACAGTTTGTTTATAGAGATTGGTTGGGATGTAAAATCAGGGTTGTTGCTTGGAGCCTCTTACCTGGTCTGGTTTCTGATATGTGAGTCGTTAAAATGTGCTGCTGTGAAAGAAACGTGTCAAAACATGTATGTCTAATAATAAAGTAAAAAAATAGATTCAGGTGCAGAAATGATTGACCATGCATCACAACTGTTGATGTCATGTCAGTGTCATTGCTTGTCAGCGAACAGTTCTTTCAGTGCAAAAAAATCATCTTGCTGGGCCAGGCCTGATGTTATAATAGAAGTTGTTAAATAGGTAAAGTTGATAGACGTCTGACCATGAATTTGTTGGACTGTGTTGAAAAGAAATTAAAAGCAATTTCTGTACTGGAGGTAAAAGGATGGGATGAGGGATTTTAACAAAACTGGGTGTGCACTAACACTCCTCACATGACTGAATCAAATAGCAAGTTTATTTCTTAAACAGGCCACAAGAAGACTTGGTCTTGTTTTGCTGATTAACTTTTATAGGTTTTAGAATTACTGTGGACAAAGCTTCACTCACTGACTCAGTCAGTTGCACTGTGACCTCACAGCAGAAACACACACACACACACACACACACACACACACACACACACACACACACACACACACCTGGGTTCGATCCTCAGACGAGGCAGTGCTGGTCCTTCTGTGGGGAGTTTGCATGTTCTCGTCATGTGTTGGTTTCCTCCTGGAGCTCCGGTTTCCTCCCACAGTCCATTAACATGCAGCCAGGTTAGTTGAAGACACTGAATTGTCCTATAAGTACCTAGCAACTACGATGCACAAACCAGTGCATTGTATTGCCACTCCCAAGCCCGGATAAAGAGGGAGGCCATCCGGTGTAAACGGGAGCAGCTATTGAAAAGACTCTCCCTAGTTGTCAAATATTGTGCGAGATATAAAGCAAACCTGTCAATCGTGGTCCATTTTAATCATGCACACATTGTTAATATTGTGAATAATGAGTACATGAGAAGAAAACCTGGATATTAAAATACGTTTCAGTACATATTTACAGTTTGTGATGATACCACAGCAATTAAACCACACACACACACACACACACACACACACACTGGGTAAGTAAACCACAACAGAAGTGTTCTGAAGAACAAGTGTAGATCAACTGTTACGGTGATAATTCCCCTGCAACCCTTAAATTTTAAATTAAACCAGCTGTTGTTCACCATAGTAGGAACTTGTTAGGCAGCACAAGATAGAAGCCACTTTAATCTTTAGGGTTTGGCAGTTTTCCATGGAATTCTTCTCTAAGTGGATCCTGTAGGACACTGACTTGAGTGTTTGAAGAACACACATAATCACACACACACACACCACCACCACACAGGGCACTGACACTTCTGGCTTTGATTTTCACCGAATGAAATACGATCTCTTTAAAAACCTCTTCATGCTGGCAATGTAATAATGCTTAGCATTCACAAAGACCAAAACATGGAACCAATGCAGCTTCATCTCGCTCACCTCAAGACGTCACTTTTACTCTTTGCATCTGGATTGTGACAAAAGCTGTGTGCAAGACAGTCTGCGAGTCAAAAGTGATGAAGAGGACAGGGTTGAACTTCCTCTTTCTAACCACACGGTTGGGTCAGTCGTATTGTTATGTTATTTTTAGCAGATTCGACAGCCTCTAATGGAAAGCTTCCCTGTAGAAACTGGTACCCATTTAGTCCAGTAAGCATTTATGATGTCAGGCTCTGACGTCGGAGCTTTAGCTCTTAAACGTTTCCCATTCATCCTAGTCGGTTTAGTGTGTTTACAATCAGAGCTCTGTGCAGGCTGAATGATTGACTGGAGCATTGTGACCTAACAAACTACACTCGGGGGAAATTTAGTATGGCCTTCCCCAAACGCTTCCCTGTTTTTGGTGGTTACTTGGGTTACATTTTAGCGTCTGCACAAAAATGTCCTTAAGAAGGGTTTTAGTTCACTTCCAAACCATCAGCAAGAAACCATATATAATCCCTATAGTGGCGTTATAGAAGGTAATACAAAACTACAATACAAAAATCAAAAGAAGAACTTGCTGTATACTGTAATCTGCATTTCTAAAGTGTCAGAATGATGATATTTTGTATTCTTGTTGTTATTTTTTCAGTGTTTGTTGGTCTTTTAGAACGGTTATTATTCTCTTGTCTGTGTCTCTGATAGGGCTGTACGGATACAATGAGGTCACCATGATCCCCGCCGGAGCTACCCACATCAAAGTGACTGATAACAGCAAGAACTATTTAGGTTAGAGGCCAGTTTTTCCCTTTCAGGAACAAGATAAAAGTGGCTTTATAGCACACACCAAGCGGCCTGTAGCCTCTTAAAAATCTTATTAATCGAATTCATTTCACTTTATTAAAGTGCTGTTTACACTATAGGCGCTCCTTAATATTGAGTTATAAAGGTATTTTAATATCATCTTTGGTAATATTTAAAGGTATCTAGCCGAATAGGATGAAATAGCTTGTATTTTGGTATTTTAGGGGTGGAATATGTGCAGAAATATTACTAGTCATCGGGAGGCATGGCCATGTTGGAACAGAAAAGGGCCACAAAATTGGAAAGATATATATTTTGAAGATAGAACATGCACTGTGATTATTAGACTATTCTAGCCTAAGACCATGGCGCGTGTTGACCCGGACATGGTGGGCAGGTGGTCAGTGGATTGTCACAGTATTTGGTGTATCCCTGCTTAGTGTCCAGGATTTCTCAGTAAAGCCAGACCTCCTGCGACCCTATCTAGGATAAAGATAGTGAAAAAAATAAAAGGATCGATATCTCTTCACCATAGCTCATAATATACCATATACCATATGGGCCAGCCGTATCCCAGTTTAAGGTACTGGACTAGTAATCAAAAGATGCTGGTTCAAAACTCACCACTGACAGGTGGCTGCTGTTGGGCGCTTGAGCAAGGGCCTTAACCCTTAATTGACTGTAACAGTACTGTAAGACACTTTGGATTAAGGCGTCTGCTAAATGCTGAAAATTGTAAATGTAAAAATATACCTGAACTTAATTACAATGAATGTCAGTTTAAAAGATAGAGTTGGTTCTAATCCCCGTCCATGTTTAAATAAATGTTTCTTTGTTCCCGTTAGCTCTTCAGAATGGACGCTCCCAGTTCGTGATCAATGGGAACTGGAAGATCAGTGTACCAGGGGAATATAGCGTGGCTGGAACCAAACTGGTGTACCGTCGTTCGGCTGATACATGGGAGAGCTTTGAGGTGCCCGGGCCCACACAGGAGGATCTGCACATTATGGTAAGAGATGTCTTTGTGTGATGGAGGCACATTTGTTTTCTCATTCAGCCGTAGCCTGGTGGTTAATGTACTGGACTAGTAATCCGAAGGTTGCCGGTTCAAACCTCACCACTACTAGGTTGTGGCTGTTAGGCCCTTGAGCGAGGCCCTTGAGCGAGGCCCTTAACCCTCATTGCACAGACTGTTACTGTACTGTAAGTTGCTTTGGATAAAGGCGTGTGCTAAATGCCGTAAATTTATGAGCAGTGCTTACTATAATGTAGAGAGGCAGCATGTCTGTAAAGTGTCACACAGTGAGGAATGTCGCCCTGGTTCTGTTCTGTTCTCTCCAGCTCTATAATAATGACCAGCTGAACATGCAACTGAACGTTTATTCGGATAAAATGTTTGCAGGTTCTCTCCACTGATAAGAACTCTGGGATCGAGTACGAGTACTGGCTTCCCCCTGACTTATACGCCCAGTACCACGGGAGGACGAATTCACATCGACAGCACCACCACACGATAAACTTTTTCCCATGGGCACTGCCAACAAACATTGCTACCACCACTACCACCAGACCTCCTGTTACAAAACCAAGCAGAGGTAAAGACCTGTTTTAGTCCCCTATACCATCGTAAAACTACCTTTAAGTCTCTCAATGCCATAAACGGCACATCGATGTGTGTAAACTCAAATAAAGAAAGAAAACAAATGAAACCTTTCAAGGACGAGGACTTATTTTGAGTATTTGAATAATGATGCTCATTTAAAGAGAAGCAGCTTGGTGTGTAATGTTTGTCGCCACCAGACTGAACTCCTCCTACCTGTGGATTGTAATACCAGTGTCCACGTAGGCGGTGGCTGAACTTTACTTTGCATTAAAAGACCTGCACAGATTAATGATATTTCATTAAAGCTACTTGGCTTTCTTTCTTAAAAGGCCATCGGAACATTTTAACAGTGAATCCCTTACGCACGTATCTGTGCATACACGCCTGACGACGCAAAGGAATGTGAATCAGCCGCTCCCTTTTCCTGGGCGTCTTAACACTTTAATGATGTAAAGCTTTGGCTGGAAATAAACTTTGGATTTCAGGAAGTTTCGGGGTGATTTACTAGTTTTGTTTATGTAAGGTTAGTACATCAGAGAATCACCTAATCCCAGTCGAGTGGCTATCAGTGATGACTACTGTTGTACATTTGGACTTCTTTATTGATACTGCACAGTGTTTCTGGGTGATACATTGAATATTTAATTATTATTAATAATAAGCAAGACTCTTAACTCACATCCTCTCTGATGTAATATAAAGTGAATAAGGTGTGTTGCTACCATGGTAAAAAAGAAGAAGGAGCTGTCACTAAAGATGAGGTGTAATGGTTCTGAAGTATCTTTTGGCATTGAAGCAAATCTGTCTGACAACGAAGGAAAGTTTAAAACAATTCAAGACAGTTAACAAGACTAGAACAATAGTGGAACCTATAGGAAAATCACTTAACAGCCTCGGACTTGACTGTGTTAAGAGGCTTTCTGAGGAGAAATGTCAAGCCCTACTGTGCTGGAATCAAACCGGACTGATCGATAAACTTTCCAGCAAGACAATGATCCCAAACACATTTCCAAATAAAGCAAGGAATCATGGAATATCGAAGAATGCCCTTCTCCATCTCATATTTATAGTGTGATTTAAAGAAAGAGGTTTTCCAGCATGTTTTTGTATCAGTTCCCTTTCTTGGTGTACATTTTCATCATCTCTGTACACATCATCCTATCCGAAGGTGAATTATAGGTGAAATATTTCCGACTATAGTTGTGCGTGCCTGTACACGATCTATCCAAAAGCACGTTTGCTGAAATGGACAGAACGTAGTATTTTAGTTTATCTGGTTTATATCAATAGGAAATGTTTGCAGATTTGTGATTCTGGAACGGATTTCTCCCTGGTTCTGCAGGAGGACGGCCGGCCAGACTTCCTTCCGAGCAGCAGCCGTTGCCTCGTCTTGAGCGTGATGGGAAGAGTAACTACGTGCCCCAGGCGCACCGTACAGGTCAGTGCTTGTTAGTCCTCTTTCCCCAGGCTTCACTCATCACTTTGGGTTCACTGGTTCTGTTTGGATTGTGTCGTTCTAAAGCCTCAAATCTGTTTGCAGGTTCTTGTGGGAAATGCAGGAGGGTGAAAGGGCGTGGGGAGAGACAGAGGCAGTACTGCCAGAAGGATTTTGGTAAAAACTTGTCCTGCTATACATATGTTATACATAGGTATACACCCATATAGCTGTATAGATCCATATTATTAATATTATTATACATAACTAGTTTTCAGATTCATATGCTTGTTTATTATTGTTATGTATATTGAAATAATAATAATAAAGTATCATTATGATTTATCTATCGATCTGCTGTGAAGCTTATATGTGATGAAGTTATTTCACTGGATGATGAATGGGCAGCTTTCTGTGTGTGTGTGTGTGTGTGTGTGTGTGTGTGAGAGAGAGAGAGAGAGAGAGTGTGTGTGTGTGTGTGTGTGTGAGA
>JAYDZG010000030.1:8621492-8632741 GCA_034509265.1 Microcambeva bendego
ATTATTATTATTATTGTTGTTGTTGTTGTTGTTGTTGTTGTTGTTGTTGTTGTTGTTGTTGTTGTTGTTGTTGTTGTCTTGTTCTTTTTCCAGAACTGTGGGGTACCAACCAATTATTTAGAAATACACTTCTTGGGATAAATAATTACTTCTGACTGTAAAAATGAATTTCAGTTTCTTCTTTTGTATAAGCACAAAAGGCTACGTGTGAATGCAGCTTGTTAATACCATTGTACCATGGGTTGTTGGGTGGTTAATGTATAATGCTGCAAAACGATGTTGTTACAACCTTAAAAGAGTTTCATTTCGATTTTTCCAAGTGTTAAAGAATCCGTTTTAACAACATTTGATGTACTGAAATTGCGTTCTGTTTAATACTCAATGTAATATTTATGATCACGTATTCTATTCGTTTTGTAGCAATATATGTGTGTTGAGCGAGTGGAACAGGTTCAGTTCATTGTCTTTAACCCCTTATTTCAATTAGGGTCGGGGAGAGGTGATGGAGCCTTACCCAGCTCTTCAACGGGCGCAAGGCACACGGTAACACCCTGGATGGGGCGCCAGTCCATCACAACTACCCGAGTGGAAAAGGTTAAAAGAGTAAAATCCAGCAGAATAAATGAATTAGTGATATAAATAAATATGCCGTCATGGCAAGCAATTTCTCCCATTTCAAAATTCCAAAATAAGGTTTGTTTCGGGTTAATAAAAACATTTTATGTTTAATATTGATCATATTGATAAGATTGGAGCTGAGATAAGCAGCCAATCATCGCGCAGGGGGCGGGGCCTGTCGGAAAACGGGTAGGAAAAACTCTCCGTCGCTACACGTACAGGTAGTGAGAAAAATGGCGGCCGACGAGCAGGCTATCCCAGACAGAGCTAATTTCAGTTTAAACAGATCGTGGATAGCGTCCACGCGTGGAAGGATGTTTATTTTAATGTTCGTTTTGTCTGTGGACCTCGGAGAAGCTACCACACACTGGGTGGTTACAGAGGACGGAAAGATCCAACAGCAGGTTCGTGTTTGTGTGTCTGTGTGCTGGTTTAGCTAATGTGGCTATCGAGACCTGACTGTCTGCTAATGCTGTCGTGTAAGCTGCTGCTGAGTAGTTAATGCTGTTAGTTTTGGAGTTTGTGTTGGTGACAGAGCATATTAGTTGATTCATCTTTAGTTTAATGTTAAATATCCTCTCAGACTGTGCAACCTAAGTAATGGTTTTACAACCAGCTGTTAACAGCAGCTGTACATTAATACATTAGTATTGATCTGGTTATGATAAGGGTCACTGACCGAAACACGAATATACTAAAATGTTCACATGTATTGCAACCCTATCCTAATCAGTTACCCCCTAGTAGGGTCGGTGTAGGTGTTACCCATTCCATACCACCTGAGTATACGCGAAGGTTTTGACACCATTGGTCAAATTCCATGTTTTATTGCATTTTTTAAGGTGACATTAAGTTGACACACTTCTTCACGGAATAAATTAACGCGTATTATATATTTATATTGTTTTATTTCCCTGACATGTTAAGCAAACAAAGATCATTGCTGTTATTTAGTTGTTGAAACATTATGAAGTTCATCATAACACCAAAAAGCAGCATTAAAAATATATTGGTTTACTGCAAGTCATGTAACAGATGTACGAACAGGAGTCAAAAACTATTTACATTATTTTGAATATAATTGGAGCTGAAATTATCCGTAGACAAAATAATAATAATGATCAGTGGTATTCAGGTAATGAAGTATTCTCTGGCCATCCTCAGTCACGCCCCAGGACACTGAGTTTATGACTCTAGCTTCTGTAAACCAGCATTGTTTTCTGGTTAAACATGTTCATACCGAGTAAGTTTTATGAATAGCCTATTGTGTATTGTTTGGCACTTTATTGTGAGATGTTTTAGTTCTCAGTGACTCATGCCGCCTTGCTTGCAGGTGGATTCTCCGCTCAACTTGAAACACCCACACCATCTGGTTCTCTTTATGCAGCAGGAGACTCGTGTCAACTACCTCAAGAAATTGGAGGTGATGTACAAAACCATTATAAAGGCAGAACAGTAAACTTGATCGTTGTGCTTTTTAACAACGTGGTGTTGGTAATAGTGAACCTGGGCAGATATAATTCATATGCAAGGAACACCAGCTACACAATTTATCCTTCTTGTGTCAGGATTCATATGACCGTATAAAAGCAAATGACTTAAGATTTGGACAATACTATCGTCGAGTGAATGTGAGATCTCCTTAACAGATCACACACGTCAGCCAGGGCTTCAGGCAGTGTGCTCACACTACTATTGCGTCACACTCGAGTTAATGCTTGTGCACCTATAACCAAGCGACTTGTTTATAATTTTTCTATTTACAGAAACAGCTCGTTGCTCAGAAAATTCACATTGAGGAGAATGAAGACCGAGACACTGGATTAGAACAGCGGCACTATAAAGAAGATGCCAATTGTGTCACTGCTAAAGTACCTCTGGGGGATCTGGACCTTTATGATGGCACATTTATATCCCTGGAGAGTAAAGGAATAAAGTATGATTTGTGCATATTTTGGTGTTCTTACTATTTTTTACATTTCTTCATAACTATAACTCCTAGTTTAACATATTTTTATCAATTGCAGTCCTGAAGATTACATGGATTACACATTACCTCTTCCTCCAGAGCTTGAAAAGCCTGATTGTGCTGAAATCCTTGAGCTCCCCTACAGCATATATGCTTTTCAGCACCTAAGGGTGAACAGGCTCTTGTTTATTTCAATTATTCTTACTACAACCTTCCTAATTTATCATGTGCTTCGGTGTGTAATCTCGTTTTTAATGTGTTTTTTTTTTCTTTTAGGGTGTACAGGAGAAAGTTAACCTCACATCACCTTTGCTGTCAAAGGATGACCCTATCTTTGCTTCGCTATCCCATAAACTGGGTCAGCGCATGGATGAGGTCGGTCACAGGATACATCAGGGACTCCTGAAGGTGTGTGTATAAATTACACTGCACAGAAATGTACCAGTGTTCTTTTTCACCATTTCTAATTTAGTGGTGTTTTTTAGATTTTGATGAAAATATCCTTCAGGTTCAGTCAGGCACTTGTGTATACAAGGCTGAGTTCTCCAAATAAGACAGTTTTAATTCTGTGTTTCCAGGATTTCTTTTAATGTATTCGCCCGTTTTACTCCTAGACGTTCTAGAATTTCCCACTTGTTCATCCATGCATTATGCCTTTTTAATAATCGGTTGATAATCTGATGGCCCAGTAAGCACTCTGCAGGGCTTCCATAGATAGTAGGCATATCCTTAGCGTCGCATATATTTAATTTATAACATCTGCCGATGCAGTGACTGGGTGCCCTCATGTTTGTGCCAACAGAGATAACCTGGGTTAGTGTAGCACTGTTGCCTCACAGCGAGAAAGGTCCTGGGTTCGATCCATTCGGTCCCGTCTGTGAGGAATTTGCATGTTCTCTCCATGTCTGCGTGGGTTTCCATGTAAAAACCATGTCGCCAGGTTAATTAGAAACACCCGAGTTGTCCTGAGGGCATTTAAGTACCCAGCCAGTAGTTTGCAGTAACCAGTGCATTGTAGTACCAAAGGAGACTGATTTGTGTCTGGACTCTTTATTTGACAGAATTCATCATCATGGGTGCTTTATAATCTGGCCTCCTTCTACTGGCGAATGAAGAACGAGCCCAGGAGGGCCGTGGACTGCGTGATACGCGCTTTGCACTTTTCTCCCAGGTAAAAATAAATAAATCATAAGATGCGTTAGTCCTGCGTCGACCTGAGTGAAAAGGCTTTTTAACAACAAAATCAATTTCTCAAATGTAAACATCAGTTAAACGGAGACCATGTGGCAGCAGCAGCCTAGAAGGTCCTGCTAAGGCCCACATGAGCCTGCGTTCCACTTTCATAGTCATAGTGTTTAGTTTTCTTATTCACGATTAATCATTAGTAAGAGAACAAGCCGTGTTGGTCTTATTTGTTGCTCTGGTGTTCATGTCCTTGGAGAGCTCGTGCCGTTCTTCATTTGCCTCGGCTTTGCATTCATTTACATCTTGCACTTTTCTATCTGCAGGCAGCACAAAGATGTTGCCCTGGTCAACCTGGCCAATATTCTTCATCGAGCTCACTTCTCGGCCGATGCCGCCATCCTGGCCCATGCTGCCCTCGACCAAACCACGGATCTGCTCACCAGCCACTACACACTCGGCAACATCTACGCCGTGCGTACCAAACCCAGAAGCAGATTAAACCCTGATGGTGGACGTGTGTATTAAATGTGTGGAAAATACAACATATGTCATTCTCACTCCTTTCTCCTTCCTCCCGCCAGATGTTGGGCGAGTATAATCACTCGGTGCTGTGCTATGAGCAGGCTCAGTCGGGCTTTGAACAGGCTCTGAGGAGGAAGCATGCCGTTCTGTGTCAGCAGAAGCTCGAGCAGCGACTGGAGGCTCAGCACAGGTGGGAACCGAGAATGATATCCAAAAAAAGGCTGGTTAAAAGTATGTGTACACCTAACCATGATCGTGACTCTTCTGGAGAGGCCAATCACACATTTTTAACACGTGCTTGTGATGATGTGGAACCATTGGTTAAAACAAAGTTAAATTCTGACTCATGATTCAGAAATCTATTTGATGTTGAGGTTAGAAATCTGTGCACGCTGGCCGTTAGCCTAGTGTTTAGGGTACGGACTAGTAATCAGAAGGACGTCGGTTTAAACCCCACCACTGCCAGGTTTATTAGTACTGTATACTCTAATTAACGTAATAATTACTCCAGTTCTCCTAGAGGTGTTCAATAGGGTGGAGGTCAGGAATATGTGCATGTGTTGGGCTAAATAGGTGTAACTTTTTCAGGTAAGTTTAAACCTCACCTTATAAGTGGTTGACCTGTTGATCCCGTATTAGGAATATTATTTTCCTTTACCTTCACACATATTCTAAATCGCATCTAATTGTAGTGACGGCATTTCAACCAGTTAGTGAAAATGATTTAAACAATTTGTTGACACGAACTGATATAGCAGTTGGCTGTTTTTTTATTAAGGTTTCTTAAATATATTCTGAATTCTTTTCACATGCATTAAACCATACATGGGAAGTTTAACCAAAAAAAATTAGTCATTGTTGCTTTGTTTAAACCTTGGTTTAACGAAAGGAATTTGCTAACAAAATAAGCTATAAATAGGACAGTAGGTAATTAGTATCAGGCTGCCCTGACATTTGCATGTGCCTGCATTGGCTTGAAAATGCTCCGTGACGCTCTGCATTTCTCTTCAGGAAGTTAACCAAGAGTTTTATTCTTCACTTCTGCTTCATTTGAATTTTTTTCTCACCACTGTGCCTTTACACACACAGGAATTCGTCCTTCGCATTTCAACCCAACCGGTGCAGTGTAATACACACTAGTTAGCACTAGGGGCAGTGAGCACACGCTGGGCAGCCCTAGTTCGGGGTCGGGTGCCTTGCTCAAGGGCACTTCAGTCGTGACCTGTCGGCTCTGGGAATCGAACCGGCAACCTTCCCATCAATTCTAGTTCTCTAAGCACGGTTGCGATAGCCCCGTAAACCCACAGGAATTATGGCAGATCTTTATCTTTGGCGCCCTCTAGTGCTTATAAAGTAAAATAGAATTCTTGGATTCGTCATTATTCAGATACAGACATACTGAAATTCTTTTTTTTTTTTTTTTCCAACCCAATACGTAATGCTAAACCACACACACACACACAATGATTACCGGAGTACCCGGAGGAAACCCACTCGGACACGGGGATAACATGCAAACTCCACACAGAAAGGACTGATATCACCCACCCGGTATCAAACCCAGGACCTTCTTGCTGTGAGGCGACAGTGCTACACACTAAGCCACCGTGCCGCCCCTAATACCTTTACCAATCTTTAAAAAAAAAAAAACTATGCCGAGATTAGATTCTTGCAAAATGTACATTTAGCTTTCTCCCAAATACACAAAGGACAGACGGCCAAAAGCACAAAATACTTTTTTTCACAACAGAGTTCTCTCTCAGCCTGTAAAATGATGCTATGAAATGGACCCATAATTTAGATACAATAAGCAGACTCAAACCTAACCACCATCATGCCTTCCAATAACACAAACTTACATCAAGACTAATCCAGTGTAAAGCTTAATTGTCTATGGAGCTTCTTAACCTTATTAAGGAGTCATTAAAGTCTCAAGGTTACCAGAGAATGTACCTTATTATCAGGTGTATATATTTCTTGATTTATTTTAGTTTTTAACTGGTCTATAAAGAATTCTTAACATAAGTGCGTGTTCTTGATTAAGCACAGCAGGGTGGCTTAGTGTCCAGCTCTGTCGCCTCACAGCAAGAAGGTCCCGGGTTCGATCCTCAGATGGGGCGGTCTGGGTACTTTATGTGTGAAGTTTAGCATGTTTTCCCGGTGTCTGCGGGGTTTACTCCGGGTGCTCCGGTTTCCTCCCACAGTCTAAAAACATGCAACCAGGTCAATCGGAGAGACAAACTTGTCCATGACTGTGTTTAATATGAAACTTGAGTAACGAATAATCGTGTGTGTGTGTCATGAATGTAAATGAAAGTGCGGGAATAATAAGTAAATTAATTAATTAATAAGCACGGCGTGTGTGTGTGTGTGCAGGTCTCTGCAGCGTACTCTGAACGAACTGAAAGAGTACCAGAAGCAGCACGATCATTACCTGCGTCAGCAGAGCATGCTGGACAAGCACAAGCTCATCCAGGAGGAGCAGATACTCCGCAACATCATCCACGAGACACAGATGGCCAAAGAGGCGCAGCTCGGTGAGATGAGTCTTCCAGTCTACCGCACACACATTTAAATCGGTCACATTGTGCAATGACCCTGGAAAACAAGCAATCGGGATGTTTACTCATGTTGTTTGTTTGTTTACTTCTGTCTCTGGTCACGTGATGCCGAACTTATTACACATACACTGATCTTTATTTATTTATATTCATCTCAGGTAATCACCAGATGTGCCATCTAGGCCAGCAGCAGAATAGCCTGGTCTGTCCATATGACCTACCTGTGCGTTATCATCGGGGAGATCTTTTTGAGAACGTGAACTACATCCAGGTTAGTAGTGAAGGACTGGAATGATTCATCACTTCTTACAGTACAGAAATTATTTAGAGGAACCTTTTAGTACCTGCACCACTAAAAAAAAGTAACTACAACTACTGAATCTCCTTTTTTTCACACATGAATCCATGACGTGAACCCACAGGAATTATTACTTATCTTTGGCGCCCCCTAGTGCTTACAAAGAAAAATAGAATGCTTGGATTTGTCATTATTCAGATCAAGATGTACAGAAATTATTTTTTCCCACATATTCTAGATTGTTTGAAAGCTACAATGTCTGAATTGCAAAGCCCGGGTTCCAAATCTCAAACTTTGCATTGGTAGCTCAAAGCTCGATCCACTAGGCTCCCACTTCTCACAGACAGATGGAAGTACCTGGTGTAAATAGCATTGGTGTTTGCTGGTGGAATGAATACATTTGTTCTTTTGTCATCAGTTTGGTGAGCAGGTGTCTGTAGCCAGTAGCGTGGCCCTGGTGTCTGAGATGAGTCTGAATGATAGCCGAAGCACATCGCTACACCCCACCGTCTCCGGCGGAGAAGCGCCGGCAGCGCACTGGGATGACGAGTCGTCTTCTGATTCTGTAAGATCATTTAGTGCTTAAGGACGCACCAAAGAAACGATTGCTTACTTAAATTACAGTGTCTAATAGTATAACAGTGTTAGGTAAAAAGGTTTTGATTGAGATTCTGAAAAGATAGCTTTTTGGTGTTTAGCTTATTAGGTTCTTCCATACTTTACCTCTTCTAACAAATCACTACCAATTGAGTAGTACATTTTCTTGCTAAACTCACCAAACTAACCAAAAAAGCAATGGGGCTTTTCGAAGGGTTTTCCTGTTGCTAGTTTTGTTCCTGACCATTAAAGAGAACGCAGTATTCATTGAAGTCGTGGTAAATTGGCGCCCTCTAGTGTTTAAAGAATAATAAATCATTTTTGTGTGCATCACAAGGAAATTCTTTGTGTCTTAAGACGTAGACTCTTGCATCATTAACTTGTGTTTTTTAATATTTAATAGGAGACTCATAGTGTTCTTTGGCCCACAAGATCAGACTGTGCTCAGCGCTTTCCCTCCATTCCTTCTTCTCACCTGCTGCCCACCTTCTTCCTTCCTCCAGAGAGCCAGGGCTTAAGGTGAGAGACACTCAAGTAAAAATTAGAATTCAGCCTGTATTTCGTAACTGATAAAATGAATTTCTGTAAAGCTAGACCTCATACCATACTTTTAGTTTCAATACTGAGCACTCTAATTGATTTACTAAATATGTAACATATGTGCCCTTAATCATAACATCTCATCTTTTCTATGTTGTTCAGAGCAAAGAGTAGCCTGTATGTAAACAGGAACATGGCCGGCTCTGACGATCTCCCAGACTGCAGTTTAAAGGCTCAGCTCCTGCCTGCTGATCCTCTAACCTCAGTGGCTTGGGCTCTGGAAGAGAAGAATCTGCCTGATGATCACGCCACTCAGGTTTGTTTTACAGGATGCTAATGTCGAGTCACTTTGTTAAATCTCTATGCTCTTAGACTTTAAATGTCAATTACAGGCACACACACGTTTACCAGCTCAGCTACGGTGAAGGAGAAAAGCAGATATTTTACTGTATCCATAAGAATTTCTAATGCATTGGCTTAGCAGCCTCGCCAAAGCCAAGAGAAGTCGAGTGGCATAAAGACAGATATGAACTCTGGGGCAGTGGAAATATCTTTTTTTGTTACCCTTAAATGGCCTGATCCCTTCCATCGGGGTTAGTATTTAATATCAGGATGTGTGTCTATACCATAAGAATGGTTTATATTTTGTTCTTGTGTGCAGATCTTGCTGAAGCGTAGTGGTGTCTTGAGTCTGGAACAAATGGGTGCAATGATAACGAAAGCCATGGAGAAAGTAAGAACAGATTGCATGACCTTATTTTTTAGCTCTAAAAAGCTTTGAGCATGTAGACAAATTTCTTTTGTGATCAGCCAAATCGGCCTAAATATGCAAATTTGTACTTGAGTAGTTCGGGTCTGTAGGCTTTGATTTGACAAGTCTTTTTTTATGTGTGTGTTTAGGTGAGCGTACCACACTGGCTGGTTTATAACGAAGCCGGGCTCTTCTGGCGAGCTAAAGGGAACGGTACCCGAGCGCTGCAGTGTCTGCGCCAGGCCCTGTACTCTGCTCCCTCACAGGACCGAGAAGTGCCACTGGTCAACGCTGCCAACCTGCTTCTCCACTATGGTTTACATCATGAAGCACAGGGGCTTCTTGATCAGGCCATGGAGCTTAATGCATCTGAGGTATGTCATTACCATCGTCTAATTCACTTATTCAAATACCTGTAGAGACGTTATTAAAAATGTTTTCCTTATCTGATTTTACTTCAACGCTGTTAGATTTTAGATTCAATTCTAACGCCCGGCAGACAACCTGCACGGCTGTGCCTTCTTTTAAAGTCATGATTCAGACCGGGTGTTCCTCTTTTCCTCTCCTGCATTAAGCCTCACACTTTGCTGAGCATGGTGAGTGTGCAGCTCTCTCGGGGAAACCTGACCGGTGCTCTGGCTCTGTTCCGGCAAGCCCTGTCTCTGAGCACCAGCTGCAGCCAGTGCCGGGCCAGCCTGCCTCTGATGCGCTGCCTGCAGTTCTACCCTTTCCTCTACAACCTTCAGCCCCACGCATGCCCACGTAAGTATAAGTCATGCCAGCCCGTCCTAGCCCTAGTGGTTTGGGTACGGGACTGGTAATCCGAAGGTCGTCGGTTGGAACCTCACCACTGCTAGGTTGATGCTTTTGGGCCCTTGAGCGAGGTCTTTAACCCTCAATTGCTCAGACTGTATACTGTAACTGTACTGTAAGTCGCTTTGGATAAAGCTAAATGCTGAAAATGTTCATGTAAGTATTAATATTACTCTTAAAAGGGACTGCATTTTTATTCCTTTGCTCTTTATTGACAGCAAAAGGAATTTTGACAGCTTTATTGACTTTATTGACAGCTTTATTGACTTTATGCACAGGCACCCTGGGCAACCAAGGTCTTTATATAACATTGCTAACCCCACAGCCCTTTAGTCCGGTCTTTACCACATAGCAGACTGGAAGCTAATTTTGGCTGCGGAATGCATTAGCCAACTGTGCCTGCTAGAGGGCGCTCAGCCGGGCCAGTAGCAGAGCAGAGATTCAAACCCAAGTTCAGAATCTTGGCGCTGGATCTGTTCAACTGTTCGACAGGAAAACCCCGAAACAATAATCACTAGTGGAAATAGTTCAGGATTGCTATTTTAGATTCAAAATATTTTCCATATACACTCCACCACAGAAGGACGCGCCCCTGCTGAGTCTGGTTCCTCCAAGGTTTCTTCCTGCGTCTTTAGGGAGTTTTTTCCTTGCTACGGTGGCCTTTGGCTTGCTCAACAGGGGTTTTTTGGTCTGGTGGGCCTAAACTCTGTAAAGCTGCTTTGTGATGACGTCTGTACAAATAAATTGACTTGACTTGACTTCGCTTGGCTGTTACTTGACTAGAATAGCAAAGTTTTATTTGTCCTCACTTCACTTCAGGCAGACTCCACATTCCAACATTCTTACTCTGTCTTGCTATCTCTTGCTCAAATCCCATTTGCTTCAGTCTGGCTTGTGTTGTGGGTTGAAGTCTTTTTATAGCTCAGTCACTGAAATCTCGCTTCTGTTTTTAGCTCCTTTTACCACTGCAGGTTCTATTCTGGGTTTCGCCTCCACCGCCACCTCCCACTCGTTCTTTTTTCCCATCCATCTCGCAGCTTCCAGTGTAGTTCAGCACATTTTCCCCTGATGCTTTTCCCCATCGAGCCGAAGGGCTGTGAAGTGGAGAAATCATGCACTCAGTAGTTCGACGGGCTGAAAATAGCTTGAGCTTTATTTAGATGCGACTCCACTCCACAGACGAAAAAAATTCGTTCTCCTCGTAGGTTCGGGAGACACATGCCATGCTATTGATCCAGGTATTAATAGAAGCTGTAGTCCTTTTACATTTGCAGCATTTAGCAGACGCCTTCATCCAAAGTGACTTACAGTACACTTACAGTATACAATCCGAGCAATGACGGTTAAAAGCCTCGCTCAAGAACCAACAGTGACAACCTAGCAGTGGTTAGCCTT
>JAYDZG010000030.1:8691967-8703170 GCA_034509265.1 Microcambeva bendego
TGTGGGTTTCCTCCGGGTACTCCGGTTTCCTCCCCCAGTCCAAAGACATGCTACCAGGTTAATTGGAGACACTGAATTGTCCTGTATGTACCTGCGATGGACTGGCGCCCCATCCAGGGTGTTACTGTGTGTCTTGCGCCCATTGAAGGGCTGGGATAGGCTCCAGCACCCCTACAGACCCTGATTAGGCTAAGGGGAATAAAGAAGCTGAACTGAATGATATTGTTCTTTATAATTTAGCATAAATGCATAAAAATAGCATTTCATTTTGCATTTAAAGAGTTGTGGAGGATGTTAGTGAATTCTGTGAATCGGTGGGGTTTAAGTTTAATGAAAGACCTCAGCTCTGGATGTTCGTGTGTCTTCACTGGTGCTGAAGCTGAGTGGCCAGAACAGAATGGTTTTTTTTAATAATGATTCATAAGTGAAGTTGCCACGAGCATCGTGGAATTGCATCTTCTTAAAAACACCCAAGCATACCTAATAGTATTAATTATGCCGCCTTCATGCCACGCTTTTGTTTCATTCATTAACTCGCCCCCCTCCGCTGACCACGCGTTGGCATCCTGGGGGTGAAAGCAAAACGCCGGATGATACTAAGCTCCCTTTCTTCTTCTGCCTTCCTCTCCCATTACAATTCACCTCGACTAATCTGCGTCCCCGGCTCATCGGCGAGGAGGTTTCGGAATAAATTGAGTGTGAAGATTGAATGGAATTATTGTGTACTCGACTACGAGCGCCACGCTTCCCGATACGGAGCGAACGGCTCGGCGAGAGGGCCGATGATTTGTACATTAAAGGTTGACTTAGCAAAGTCAATAATTGCTCTCTCCTCCAGAGACCTCTCCGTCTCCGAGCAATCAACTGTCTTTGTTCCGCAGGAGAAGAAAAAAAACAAGAAGACAATTTCCAAAACAAATAGTCTCCCCAAGGCCCTTTCTTGACCACCGACTAATTTCATAGACTGTCAGGCTCCGGCTGAAGTGATGCTCTGTTCTCCCGTTCACGGGTCTTAGCGATGACCCAGCTGTCAAATCGAGTGGAAAACAGACTTGACTCGACTTAAGCGAGTTATAGCCGCGCATCATTGTAATAGGTTTAGAAAACCTAGCTAAGCTATTTATTTATCGGCTCTTGAACAATCAGCAGTTACATTACATCACATTTATCGAAGTCATGGCGGTATTTATTTCCTTTACTAATTATGGAAAGTGTTTGAATATTATAGTTTTTTTTATTTAAGCTTTTTATTTGTATATATGAGGGTCGTCAGTCTATAAAAAATAACGAATTAATCACAGTTTGCTGTAATTGGTCGCGATTGATGTCGTTTTTTTTAAATAATATTGAAATTGAAAGGATATTGAAATGTATAATAACACAGTGAGATAATACTTATAATATTTGGTTTAATTGCATCTTTTTAACTTTAAACACTGTGGCTGCTGTGGTTTACAGGGATTTAAATGTGATAGTTACAACAGATTTGACTTCGTCTTTACATTTAGATTTTAAGCATTTATCCAAAGCGAATGACAGTATAATTACAGTCTGAGCGATTAGTGTTAAGGGCCTTGCTCAAGGGCCCAACACCACTTCAGATTACTAGTCCAGTACCTTAACCACTGGGCTACAGCTGGTCTTCTCATTAACCATTACTGTGGTGGACATGCCTCCATATTCATTCTGAGCTCTGCTTTATATCAGGAATCTCTCCATCATCAGGTTGTGTGATAAAGCCCAGGATTCACTTTTATTATTGATGGAAGACGCTTCAGATCCTTATATCTGGGATCGAGATCAGTAGCATTATTAAACCATGTGAGGTTAAACACTCACTAGTCAGAGACTCTCACTGCATGAGATTTGACACAGACATGCTGAAGCAGACAAAGAGACTTACACAGATTCCACTAAGAGGTCGAGTGGTTTCCCCTTTATAATTATTATTTACTCCTCTGTACATTTAAAGATCTTCATTTGTTGGTCGTGGTGGTTTAACTGCTTTATTTTTTTAAAATTCAGCATCATCTGCTCATCCTGTGTGGTTTTGGATGGTTTTTTAATGCACACACACACACACACACACACACACATATAGAGGCCACTAACCTGGAATTGCTGTAATGCCGCAAGCTTAAATGTAAACGATTGAAACTGCTTGTTCATTAGTTCTGATCCCTCTACTACTAGGATCCAAGGTCCAAATCCCAAAAGTGCCACACGATCAACTGGTGGGGCGTTTATACACGGAGTCTAGTCGGCCCAGTAGTTATCAAAGCTTGAAAAAGGTCGCGGGTTCAAGTCCCACCACTGCCAGGTTACCGCTATTCATTATTCTGTGACACTACTGTAACATTTAACATGTTTAACATTTAACTGCTGTAACATCATTTAAAAAAAGCAAATATAAATGTAAATATAAATGTAAGGAGAATTAGATCGGCAACCTGTCCTGCAAGTGTCCGGGGAGGGAGACAACAGACACTAAAACATGAAGAATCTGATCAATTCAGTCTTTCATTTACATTCATGAAGCGCTTTATTCTAAGTACGACCGTGCAGCAAGTCAAACTTATTTGCTAGCTGCGAGGCGTGGGTAAAGATTTTGTAAAGAATTCTGATGAGGTTTTAATCGCTGCTCGCACCGAGCGACTAATTAAATCTTCACATTTCGATTTCCCCCCCGTTCAGTTATAGGTTTTAATAAAACGGTAATCGTGTTAGCAAGTCTGTCTCTTAACTAAATACTTTTGTGCCCAGCTCGTGTTGTACGAAGGATGTAAGGGAAAATAGTGAAGTTTTGGGCTATCAGAGGATGGTTTAAAAGATTGAATCTCAGCTCTGCCATGCAGCCACTTTTGGGTCCTTGAGCAAGCCCCTTAACCCAGCTCCAGGGTTACACAAAAAAAAAAAAACACTTCTTCGTTTGGGTTATTGATTCGGCATTGTTTTTTATTTAACCTGGATTCCCTTCCTGGCACTTTTTCATTACATTTAGATTCTCAGCATTTATCCAAAGTGACTTACAGTACAGTTACAGTCTGAGCAATGAAGGTTAAGGGCCTGGCTCAAGGGCCCAACTGCAACAACTTGGATTACAACTTGGATTACTAGTCCAGTACCATAACTGCTATGCTACGGCTGGCCCAACACAACCCTCCGTATCTACAGTATAATTCAGTGTCTCCAGTAAACCAGACTGTATGCTTGGACACAGCGAGTCCACACAGAAAGGACCCGGGCAGTTTCGTCTAAGGAATCGAACCCAGAGCCGCCCACCGAGCTTGCAGAATCACTAAAGACAGGCTCCTCACTTTTGCAAACCTTTCGACTTCATACAGTATCTTATTTCCATCAGTGAAATGAATCCCGTAATTAAATCCATTAGCCTCCAGTTTGTCGTTTACTCCTAATGATGTCACGTCCACGCCGTTTCGTAGCAAATTACAAAAGCGCCCGCATCGATTTAAAGATCACGGAGATTCAGCCGCGCTCCTCGCATTCAGATTTGTAGAAGCTCGTGTGGGGCGACAATATCGACGTGTTTTTCTTTCTGGATCAGGATTGGCTGTGAGGCCTGATGATTGACTGATGGCGCCGCTCAATTCATCGTGGTCGTGTGCCGGAGTGTCATTTATTAGTGTTGATGACACATAATAGCAGTAATGGAGGTCCTAAACGTTAAAGAAACATTGTGGAAGTGAAAGTAAAGGATCAAAGGTTAACGATGGGAAAGGAAAGAGAATGTAATGAAGCAAAGTTGATGGAAAGTGGGAGGGATATAATTAAAGTAGTAGGAGGAGGAAGCGTCAAAGGATCTTTGTGCTGTAGTCAGAACTACACTGTCGAGTCCCATGATTATGACTTATATCCAGCATCTAGACGGGTTGGGAGGGACTCCATGAGCTCTGTGTTGGCCGTCACAGGTATCTGTAGCCATGCGGACTCTAGTGCGTCCCACAGCTTCTGGAAGGTTTGGGGGGAGGGCTCTTCCATGGCTCTTCAACAGGGTTCAAGTCTGGGGAATTATGGGGTCAGGTTAGTACTTGGAAGTCTTTGTGCTCTTGTGTGATGCTGGAAGATGCCAGGGAAAACAATCAGCCAGATGTTAGGGAGTCACATTCTTATTGTGAGTGTGGAAAATAATGTGACTCATCCCCATCTGATAACGTTTTATAGTAGCCAGACGTATCTTAAGGGATAGATAGATAGATAGATAGATCACTTTATTAATCCCAGAGGGAAAGTCACATATTGCAGCAGCCCAAGTACAGTAAAGAACAATAATACAATAATAGAATATGTGTATAAATAAAAGAGAAAGAAACTCTGTCTTCTTGTGTAATACGTTATGTCCAGCTGATGCTCAGTTAGGGTACTGGACTAGTAATCCAAGGGACGCCGGTTCAAATCTCACCACTGCAAGGTTGCTGCTGTTGGGCCCTTGAGCGACGCCCTTAACCCTCATTGCTCAGACTGTAACTGTACTCTAAGTCACTTTGGATAAAGGCGTTTGCTAAATGCTGAAGATGTAAATGTAGTATAATTGTACGGACACGATGTCGTCACCAAGGTTTCTCCGATTTATCCAGCAGGATTGATTCATTAATAAATACATCAGCATCACAGAGAGAGGAGAAAAAACCCCCGAACGGAGTTCACTCTCACATCGTCCCCCTTATCTGTTTTTCATTCCCTCAGCATCTATCACATCTCTGTGTTTAATATCAAACCGAACGTGTTTCCCAGGCACAGGTTCGCTCGGCTCGTTCGGCGTCTGCTGACAAAGAAAATCTCTGCTATTGTTGGGATACATAAAAAAAGAAGATAAGAGATTTCATAATCAGACGTGTCGGGACTAAACAGGAAATTAGACAGCTGGGCTTTTCAGATCTTCATCTTTGTTTTTGGTTAAAATAATAGGCCGTCACGTCATGGGGAGGGGGCGTCACACGCGGCAGAGATCTTCAGTGAGACGCTTTCTTTGGCTCGGCTGGTCTTACGAACTTGAATAGTCTGCATTTAGGTTCTTAGCGATGACATGAAGGAACTTCTTTATGTTCTTTCTACAACCACAAAAGGGGTTGGGAAATGCAAATCAAATAAAAATGCAGTGCTCCTGAAATTAAGATGGGGCAGTTTAGGGCTAGCAAACGTGTGAAAAAAATAATTATAATGTGTTTCCAAACAGCATCCAGGCTGAATCTTCGATGGGCAAAGATGATCAGATGATCTCAACAATGTACCTTAATGTATTTGAAAACAACGAACTTCCAAAAAATAAAAAGGGGTTGTATATTTTTTCCTCTACAGTGCATGATATTATCGGGAGAAATTTCACGGCATAAAGGTTAAGTGCATAAGCTTAATCTGACCATGGAATAGGAACCATGTTTACCATGTCGAGAAAAGGCGTCGGCTCCTCTGGGCTCTGAGACATCTATGATGGACCATCACACAGTGGAAATGGGAATTGTGGTGAGATGAATCGGCATTCCCGGTCTGTTTTAGAAAGCAAAAGGACTCTGAGCTCCGGAGCAAAGATGAAAAGGAACATCTAGGCTATTATCAGCAGTCCGAGGCTTGGATCTGTCATAATGTGGGAGCGTGTCAGTGAGCTCGGCGAAAATCATTATAGTTCTGTGATGCAGCATTAATGTAGAAAAGTACATTCAGATCTGAGTGCATGTCTTCAAAACGTCCAAAACCACCTGCTGCACACATCACAAGAGGCACGGCTGTGGAAGAAGAGGGTACAGGGACTGGAACGACAAGCCTGTTCTCTTGCACATCTCAAGACGTGTTTACAGGAAGAATAAAACCTTTGGTGATGAAACAAAACAAAAGTGGGGTCAAGTGGTAAATGCTTTACTGTTTTGGGGTGTGTTGCAGGCCTACATGCAGAGACGGATGTTTATTCATAACTTAAAGCAAGTTGATCAGACAAAACATGAAATATCTCGAGATTCAAACTCATAAGCATCAAAGTAGAAGCAAGGAACGCATTTTCATTTCACTTGTATTTTCTCTACCGCCTCAGCTCTTTTCTGATTCAGGATCAAGTTGGGGTCGAGTCCATTTTATTTGTAAAGCGCTTTTAACAATAGACATAGAGCAGCTTTACAGAGCTGAGCCACCGGACCAAAAAACCCCTGCTGAGCAAGCCGAGGTCGCAGGCAAAGCACAGAAAGAAACCTCGAGAGGAACCAGACTCGGCAGCGAGCATCCTTCTCGGCTAGACTGGAGGATATTTGAAATAAATTTACAAATAATGCGAGTTGTGGTACAAATCTGTCTGGCATTTAAATAATATTTAACATACTGTTATGGACGTTGAACCGAGACTTTAATGATACAGAAGCGTAAACACGGGCGCCGGATCTTAATTGTCCGATATCGATCCGAGCGGTATGTTATGTAAATGTGACATTCTCAGCTGAAGGCTCCTCGTTGGGCTCCTCGTTGGGCTCCTCCGTGGAGATCTTACGTCCCGGCGCGGCGGTTCGACACCAGGGCACGCGTCACACTTTTTCATTAGCTCCCTTTATTATGCGCCGGGCTGCCGCTCTCTACTCGCTATTCTGTGCGTAATGAAATCACAAGACCTCTGGTGATTAGTTTCCTCGCAGCCTCGGGGAAGAAGCAAAACAGGAAATACATTAATCTATATGCGTAAACACTGATGAAGTGGCTCTCGCTACAACTAGCAAACCGCATTTCACACCGAGGTAATCTGAGCTCTAATCACCGAGGGCTGAAAAAAGAAAGAAGAAATTTAGCGTGGCGGCGGGGTGCCTGTCGAGCCTCATCATGCAAAGTGCATACTACAGAAATGCTAGCATGTTTCGCTATACAGCTTTGTGTTTATAATGCGTCATTATATTTCACGGTGGGACCAAACACACATACATAAAAGCTCTCAAGAGCCATTAGGTTCTACAACTTCATCATCTATCTATCTATCCATCATGGATATTGAACTCCACCCGAACTCTGAAGGAGTCGTATGGACTCTGAAACCAAAACACTGCCCACATGACCTTAACTGAACGTCACAAGTTTAATCGACCACTTAATGTTGGAGAGAACAAGGTTCATCAAACCAGCCCGACCTTCTTCTGTGGCTCCAACATCCAGTCATGATCCCTGGTCCATTGTAGGAGCAGTCTTACAGACACAGAAGCTTTGTCAGTTCTCACTCTAACTGCAGTAAAATTAGCTTTTTTCCAGATAATGACTTAAGTGGTATTCATTATTCAACCCCTTAAATAAAATATAAATAAAATAAAATAAAATTAGGTAAAACCGTAAGAAGCGTTTTTTCCAGATAATGACTCCAAGTGGTCTTCATTATTCAACCCCTTAAATAAAATAACAATAAAATAAAATGAGGTAAAACTGCAACAAGCGTTTTTCCAGATTGAACTCAAAATGCCACTATTAATGACTCAAGTGGTCCTCATTATTCAACCCCTTAAATAAAATATAAATAAAATATAATTAGGTAAAACCGTAGCAAACATTTTTCCAGAGAATGACTTAAGTGGTCTTCATTATTCAACCCCTTCATGACATGCTCCTTCAGTAACTAGAACAGACTCTTGTAGAACAGACTCTTGTAGCACAGACTCTTGTAGCACAGACTCTTGTAGCACAGTATTGGAGACAGTCCAGTGAAACGGTCCTTCTTTGTCCGTTGTGGAAGTAACCGTGTTGTAAAAACTGTATTAGATTAAATCTGTCCATGTTTCTCGTTCATTCCTGCTTGTTTTTTTTTAAACATAGAAATAAGATTGAAATTAAAATCAATAAGTGTTCAGATAGTAAATGAAAAACTGTCGATCTTGTACAGGAGATGCCTGAAGCTTGGATGAGTAATGACATTTTCCATGACGTTTGTTCCAGCACTCGCTCGAACATGTTTATGTTTCTAATATGTGTGCCGTTATCATCAGATAGAAACGTTCGGACGGTCTCATCGAAGCCTCAGACCAGCTTCTCCATCTTCAAATCACTGGCTTCAGCTCACGCCGGGGGAGATAATGTCCGTCCTCTCTGTGCGAGATAACGTCATTTCATGCCTAATCAGCTAATGGAGTCTTAAATAGGAAAAATAATCTCTCGTTCTCTCTGTCATACGAACACGGGCTGAATAATCACTCGCATTAACGAGGACGAGAACGAATGATAAACAGACACTGTGCATTCAACACATTCAACTTGGCTGAGAAAATCCCCCTCTGTGTGTCGTGTACACCCCTCTCCACTGAATTCTCTGTGTTCAGAGAGGTCTTCGGGCAAGCCGTGGTCAAAAGGGTTTGGGTGCCTGACCACCGGTGTGTCTGGCTTCCCATTTACATGATGGCAGATGCTTTTATTCAAAGCGACTTACACAACAGTGTACAGTCTGAGCAATTGACGTTTGGGCCCTTGCTCAAGCAACTTGGCTGTGGTTTGAACCAGCGACCTTCTGATAACTAGTCCAGTACCTTAACTGCGAAGTTTAGTTTTTTTTGTTGTGAAAAGCGTTCTCTAGTCAAAAATGTTGGAGGCTTCACATTACACCTTGTAAACCACAGTGAGACCAGATCGCCATCCTTATTATTTATGACGTATATTTTGTATTGTGTCCAGTTTTCATGCATCGCCTGTGATGTCTGAGAGAAACTTTGTAAAACCCTCAGCTAGAACACCAGCCACTTTAATGATAAGGCTGCTTACAAGATGTTCTAGCGTGTGTGTGAATTCATGAGCATTAAATCGCTCTTGGCCACTGATGCTGGTCAGTAAAAGCTTTAATTGATGTTCCGGTTTGTTCCACAACCAAAGCTGAGTGACTGAGGTCAGGGCTCTGGGCTGGTTAAGCTTGTTTCATGCTGTTCTTCATGTCTTTGTAGGGCGTGTGTAATGCATGGTGGCGGCTAAGAGTCTTCCCTAAAGGTAGGCTGAAGAATTAGAGCAGGAACAGTCGTTGCCTAGTGGTTAAGGGAATATTGTTGTGCTGTACATGTGTAAATAAACGAATTCTTTTCTATAATCTTCTTAATATCACGGATTAAGGACAGCCGTATTTATCGGCCTGGCTGTGGAGCAGCTCGTTGGAGATCAACAAGATTAGGTGGCGTCCTGTCCCTGCCACAGGTGACCGCTCTTCCAGTGTTGATTAATTACTCCAGCGTTAGAATCAGGGTTTAAGCTCCAGCACCATGTGGACGGCGGATTTTAGGCTGAAATGTCATCACAGTCCCATCTAGCAAATGAAAACCAGTTTAGAGCAGCCAGTCCATCTGCTCCGAGTTTAGGGAGTTTAGGGTACAGAGGAACCTCGAGTGTATCGGTGTGTCTGTGCGGTTTTGATCAATTTCTGATTTGTTTTCAGCGTATTACAGAAAATCTTCCTACAGATGTAAATCTATAAAGAAACACATGTAGAGCAAAATATTATCTTTCAAAGGATGGGAGATTTAGAGCTAATGAGACAGCCGAGCACCTAACCTCTAACTGCTCCCCGGGCACCATGGCTAAGGCTGCGCACCACTTCGGGCACGTGTGCTCACCGCCCCCTAGTGTTCACTAGTGTGTATGTGTGTGTTTCACTGCACTGATCGGGTTAAAATGCGGAGAACGAATTTCACTGCCAAGTGATGAAAGGACTTTTCTAAATCTAAATCAAAAATCTAATGTTAAACGAGGAATACAGAAAGTAAAGATGATTTTTGCCACACCCTCCAAAATTAACAGCCTCAGTTGTGTCATTATAAATTACTTAATCCCTGATGACAGGAGCTCCTCCTCACCCCCTCTCCTCAGCACTGTGGTCACTTAATGTATAGCAGCTAGTGTTATAATTAGTTAAACACCTGTTGAAAGAAATTCCCACCTACTGACCAAAACCTACTTTGCTCTGGCACGCCAGGACCCCAAATTGAGCCGCTCTGTTCTAGTGCTTAGTTCAGAGAAAGAGAAGCATCTATCTATTTCAAAAAGTCTGAATATATGAATAAATTATGCCTGTGGGGTCTGGTAGGGATTTAAAGTCAGGTTTCAAAGTGACCGTGTTACATTTCGTTTCCTGTGTTCATAGTCAACGACACTCGATCAGGGTTCACGTGCAGCCCAAGACCCACGTGAGCAGCGAAATGAGACGCAGTTTACAAAATAAAACTAATTTTTGGCGTCCAATCTTCGCGATGAAGCTGCAGCCCTCAAATAGCACTAATCATGCCCTTTAGGTGAAGATAACTCCTCCTGAACTCTCCCGCAGTCTGCAGTTCTCCTCATTTGAATTGTAAATAGACGATCTCCGCCGCTTTGGGCTGTTCAAGTCAAACGCGCCGTGACATCAGCGGATTGGGCTACACCTCAGAACAAAAGCACCTTTATGGGGATTTTATGAATATGTGGTTTTTTTTTCATGAATGCTCTGAGAACCTTTTACTCAGGGACCCGTTTGATTATGAATGTGCTGTTAAAACACTGTTTATATTCTTAGCACGATCGACTTGAGGTTGTTTTGAGGGTCAATCAGAGACAGATGAGGATGAAATGTATATAAATGTAAAAGTCTATTTCCTAATGCAAGGTTAAATCAGTCCTGATCTCGAGAAGATAGTGCGAGACAGACAGACAGACAGATAAGATTAGACAGACAGACAGATAAGATTAGATAGATAGATAGATAGATAGATAGCTTTGCTTTGGGATTGAAACTCGCCTTGTTTATAATCATTCATAGCAAGTTGAACATCTGGATCTCAGTTGGTGACTGGCATGGGTGTATTATTATCTATCAGAATACATAACACACACTCGTTTTACAGTATATCTAACCTTACAAAACATAATACCCACACTGCATTGCAAACAAAATATTTATTAACCTCCAGCTCACTACAGAACAATCCGTACTGGTTGTGTATTTTTGGACGTGGTATCATTGAACTCCTCGTCACTTCTCATGTTCGTTTCCATGATGAAACGTAGTTTGGGAGACCAGACAGACTTATCTATGGTTCCTCTTGATGATAGAGGGTGTAGCGTGAAAGCAGAGAGTGAGACCGAAGTCCAGAAGACTCCAGAAATCACAAACGCTTGATTTAGGGGGCAATTACTTTTTCACATTGGGTCAGGATGGTTTTTCTGGGGGGGGGGGGGGGGGGGGGGGGGGGGGGGGGGGGGGGGGGGGGGGGGGGGGGGGGGG
>JAYDZG010000030.1:8799849-8810907 GCA_034509265.1 Microcambeva bendego
CTCCAAAATGTTCTATGGGGTTGAGGTCTGGAGACTGGCTAGGCCACTCCAGGACCTTGAAATGTTTTTACAGAGCCACTCCTTCCTTTCCTTGAGTGGTGTGTTTGGGGTCATGCTGGAAGACCCAGCCTCGTTCCATCTTCATTAAGAAATTACAGGTCTGTGAGAGCCAGAAATCAGTGGCTGACTAAATACTTTTTGCCCCACTGTTCATACATACACACACACCCATATACAGATGATAAATACACATCCTTACATAATACACACATAAACATTCATACCTAAATACCTACATAATACTCATTATCAATATATCCGTACCAACCCACAACTACACACTTATCCATGAATATTATAGCAATTCCTCCTCCAAATATTCCATGAAGATCTGTTCCTAATACTTTTTTAACTGATTCATAGATGTACATTTCCTAAGCTCCACATTCAAGTAAATAAAGTAAATAAAGCATTCACTGGCTCCTGTATGACGGCAAATGATTCCTCTTACATTTACATAAGTCTGCTTTATGTTGTAGACCTGCTTAGTGGAGTGTCTACTCTATTTTAATCTGAAGCTTTTAAATAAGTTTAGGGCTTTGTGTACAACAGAAATAAATAATTGTCTGGACCTTGTGGCATTTACATTTGGCTTGTGTTTTTATAAAAAATCACTTCTCACTAGAGCGGAAATAGACAATATGGTCAAAAGTATGTGGACACTTGACCATGAGCTTGTCACGGCAGCACCGTAGCATACAGGCAGTGTCGATTCCTTAAAGTCTAAGGTTCGTTTAGCAAAAAAAAAAAAAAAAAATGCTATACCTTAATCCTGATTCGCCGTTTTGTTAGAGTGGAGCCATTTTTTGTTTCACCTCCAGCATATTGACCGCTCAGAACCTAATCACTCAACAGAAGTCATTTTGATCATCAGGGTTGAGATTTAAGGAGCATTTCGGAAGATTGTGAAGGCCTGCTTCTGCAGAGCTGCAATTTTGTCCGTCAAAAGCCGAGAACACTCGTAGTAAATCTCCATTCAGCGTGCCGTACAGCAATTGGTGCCAAGTCTTCTCCAGACGTGTCTCTCTCTCTCCATTTTCTCTCTTTATCTGTCCCCTCTGTATGTTTCCATCATCGACTCCTCCTGTGTCCCTTCTCTTTGTATTTCTCTGAAATTGCTGTCTATCGGAGGGCAGTTCCTTTCAGACCAGGGTTTGAACAGAGCCGGGAGTCTGAACGGAATGACAATGAGGCCTCGCTCGGCCCCGGCTCTAATATTAACTTATTGAAAGCCTCCTCTGGAATTGTCCTGCGACGCTTTCTACCGCGTGGCTTTGCCGCTATTGTTTGTTTGACGGTACAGCTCTTATTAAAGTGCATCTGAAAAGGTTATTGCATCAGGGGGTAAAAAAATTAATATGTTGAAATCACAATTTGTGCTGAGGCTTTGTTTCTAACGTTTTAAGTCCATGAGAGTTTGACATTTTGATCTGGTTCGTCGTTAACATGACATCAGAGCAAAATACAGAAGGACCCCTGCTTTAAAGTCTGGATCACTAAAAGTCCACTTCAATTAGATTGGTAGTTCAGCCCAGTAGTTCAGTAGCCGCGCTCTACCCAGCACGCGTCTCTCTGTTCACACCAGCGATAGGCTTTGTTACGTTTTTCTCTGCTTTATGTTGAATTTATTAAGTTTTAGTTCTTAGTTTAGGCTTCGAAAGACAACAGAAGTGATCAGTGAAAGCAGAGCATCTAGACAGTGCAGAAAAGTAATATGGTTCATTGTTAAGCTTTTGAATTTCAGATTTACAGATTTATCTGATGTGCATGTCGTAGATTCCTAAAAAAAACAGTGAAGCTTCTAATGGCCGAGATGGAAAATTCAGAACTTAAACTTTAACATGACTGTAGCTTTTGCTCCATGGCGCTTGTTACGTGTGGCAGTATGTCTGTTGGTACTGGATATACAGTCAATAATCAGGAGATCGAGGCTCAGTACACTTAGCACTACAGGTGCATGTTTACTCATCGTTTTTCCAGCCCCTGATAAGAAAGTGAACTACACATCCCAGCATTCAGTGCAGTTCCACAACTACTGTATGACAGAAAGGTCCATTTGGACAAAATACATCACATTGTGTTTAATACACGTGGATTGTGTTCGAAAACCTCATGTGCTCGCTACGTTCCCGAGAAGCAGGCTGCTCGAAATCCTAGGTGCCTTAAGATGCTCACTAGAGATCGTATTGTGACTGAGCGGCGAAGGCAATCCCAGCATGCAATACGGCACAAATAAAAAATAACACATATTCAGAAATGTTCAAACATAAAGGAATTATCATTGATTTTTCCAGCAACCAGAATGGCTAAGTAGCACATTGGACAGAACCTGATCGATGAGGTGATGACTTGTTAGAATCATCTCTGCTAAGACAGCAAGGCAGCCCACTGGGTTTTTGAACACACCCCATGTGGCTAAACACATGTGGAGATCTGACCAACATGCAGTCTCTCATTTTTTATTTTAGTAGCCTGGACAGTATTGATTTAAGCTTTTTTATATTTGCCCAGATCATCCTTATATATCATGATATATGTAAAAAAAAACCTTATACTTATTTGTGTATGAAATATATTGAATACTATATAAACTGAAATAGAAATTTCAATGTTAGAAAACTCGGAAGCTCATACTTTATTTACTTATTAGTATTATTTTGTCATCCCAGTTTAGCCATTCAGCAGGAGGGTATATTAACACGCACTTGCTCCATCTTATTTGCCCTTCCTAAGACAGCCCTCTCTATTTATCCGGGCTTGGGACTGGCACTACAATGCATTAATTTGTGCGTCCTACTGGCTCGGTAAATACAGGACAATTCTGTGTCTCCATTTACCCAGCATGCATGTTTTTGGACTGTGGGAGGAAACCCATGCAGACACAGGGAGAACATGCAAACTCCACACAGGATCGAACCCAGGACCTTCAGGCTGTGAGGCGTCAGTGCTATTCACCGAGCCACCGTGCCGATTATATTATTTAATTTATCACTACATATTTCATTTTAGAATTAATTTAAGATTAAATGCGCTTGTTTTGGCTTTAAAGGGTCGGTTGGCCTTCCTGCAGAATCTCATCCTTCAAAGATGGATTCGGGGAAGATCCGGCGACCACAGAGGTGTGAGCTGCCCTCAGGTAGGGTCCATAAATAATGAACTGGATTCATTAAGCTGTATAAACTCTCTGGATGACCACAGTACCCCCTTGTCGCTTCTTATGTCGCAATTCATTCAGACTAGTAGCTGCATTACTGTGGAAATGAAACGCAGTCAGTTCTTGAGGTACTTAAAAGGTAGAAACCGATGGACAGATCCAGCAAGATATAAAAAAAAGAAGCTAAACCACAAGTGTGCCAGAGAAAAAAGAAAAAAACAAAAAAAAGCTGGTGGCAGAAACCACAGGGAGTCAAAAATCGAAAACATTTTCCAGCAAAAAGCACCCGGGCTCCTCCGACACACCAGTCCTATTCCCCCCAGATGCAGAAATAAAGCTGGATTGTAATAAAGCCCGTGTTGCATAACATCACACAAACAACTCCCCTCGCCTCGCCCCCCTCGCTGCCTGGCTCTCCCAATTTGTTGCTCATGATGAACTGCGAGTTTAGCTTTTCATTTCTTAACAAGGATGCAGGTGCCTTTTGCGCAATTCAATTTCGTGTCACTGATGAAGCGAATCCCAGAACAACAAGCAGACGAACAGATTAAACAGAATATTACTTCAGTTCAAGGGTTTTTTTTTATTAATGTAATGCAATACAATCTATTAAGAGGCGTCGGTCCCGGCACTGTACGCAGCAAGGAAACAGAAAATCGGCTCCGTTAGGACTCGGGGATAAACAATGCCTGGGATGCTTTACACAACCAGAAGCAAACAGCGAGCGAGCAAACAGCACCGGGCGTCTTTACTGGGCTCACATCTCACATCTGACCTGAATGAAAAATTCCATCAGGTTTATTCACTCCCTCCTCTCAGAAGATTTTAAAGGTCTTATAACCAGTCGTTGATCTTCAGAGCGGCTCAGAGTAAAAAAAATGCTGTTTTTAAAATCCTTATCACAGCACGAGCAGGAGTCTGTAATGAGTGAGATGAAAGCGGTTTGACATTGCAGGTAGTGACAGGGGTTTCCAAGTATAGACGCCGCCCGAGGGGCCGGGGAGTTCGCTCCGAGTCACCGTCCGAGGTGACATCACTGTGTGAACCAAGCAGGAGCTTTTCACCTGAGAGAGAGGGAGCTGAAAATAGCACAGACAAGATGAAGGACTTTCAGTTCTTGTCTTAATAGAAAAACGGACAGATTATTGAACGTGTTATTTGATTATGTTGTAACAAGATGGATGGATTGATGAATTTGGATTATTCATGTCGAAATACAGACTCGGATAGTGACATCAGTAGTGAAACGGGTTGCACATGTTACATGATGAAGGGGTGCTAGATGTGTGGCTGGATGATGGCTGTACCTAGTGATGGATGGGTGAGTGATGTATGGAATTCACATTGTGCCATGGTTACAACTTTGCTGCGGGAGACATGAATCACATGAACCTGGCTGTAGGGGACTCACTTCAGTCCTGAGTGTTAGGCAAACCAATAGGAAAACCAATGAGCTGCTGTGGTGAGCACTTGCTTGTGGAATGAAGGGGTGGATCAAAGATTCATGGATGGATAGATGGCTGGACGGTTTTATTGCCTTTAGACATTATCGATGTCTAAATACAGAAATGAGATGAATTCACAGATGACTTATTTAGCTTATGACTCTTTAGCTTTGAGACCTTTGTAAGCAACACGTGGCAGTAATGTACAACAGTGAGCAGAACCAGCTCAGCGAGTCTTAAGATTCGGTATATTTACACCCTTAATTCGTTACTCTAAGATGACAGGCAGATTTTTGCCTTAATACAGGAACATGTTCTAAAATGTCCAGATCATTATTGTAAAAGCATTACAAGTTTCCTCGTTTGTTGAGCTTAACTCAATCATTTTGTCATCCTTCATTGAAATGACGTTGAAAGTCCAACATCTGTTCATGAGGAATTCTTGTCCGGCTCCCACTCACAACAATAGCAGATAATTGTTCATTTAGGCGCCCAGCTAGCCGTATGGCAGAGCTGAGATTTAAACAGATGCTACATTAAAGTGTTTTATACAAATGTCGCTGGCTTGGTTTTGGCCCAGCTTTTTGATTTCTTCATCACAGTTAATGATAGTAACATACAAGAGAAATGATTTATTCTGCTTAGCGTCTGAGGTTTTTAAATGATCACGAGTGGAAATGCTAATGAGACTCATGAACAGATGTTCGTTCGGATTATTTCTTCTCTCTGGTCTCCTTGATTTTGAGTGGATTTCCACTGGACTGACCTGATTTACCCTCCGTGGTTGTTCTTCTGTTTGTTAACTGGTGGGTACGAAGGAAACGATCGCTTGGTGCATGTGAGTGCTTGCTTTGTTTTAGCACTTGTGGAAGGATGAATGGTTTTTTTTAGATATTGATGAGCGGATCAGCGGTGATGGCGGGCGTTCATGAATCATGACAGTTCCTCGACCTAAAAAAATCCGACTAGGCCTAGGCAGCAGAAACAGCGGTCGGAAAATTGATCTCCGTATCCGACTAAGCATCGACAGAGCTGCCTCTGATGCTCTACGAGTTTTCCAGGCCTTGGCCGTTGTCCACCGAGAGAGGAACAATGGATTGGCCCAGATGTTGCACCCGGCCAAGTTTGTCTTGTGCGTGCCGCTAAATCAGACTAAATAGAAAGGCCCGGGGAAGTCATTACCCTTCTATTGTTTGAAAGGTCATAACTAAATGTCTACATGGGCCCTCCTACAGGGTGCGCTTCCATTCAGCTCTATATATTAATCAGTCCAGAGAGCGCTTGTTGCTCGGGCATCGATGTACTCCGACTGCGATTAGCCTTTGACCACGTAGCCTCGTATCAGTTTAAAAGCCACGGCGAGCTTTCATATGACGAGTAGCTTGAAATTCTCGCGTATTGGAAATCAAATGAACACAGATTTTTGAGGAGAATCGGCGTCTTTCATTAGTCTGGTCTGCAGAGGTAGGGAGGAACGTGCTCTCCTAGCTAGCTTAAATGAAACGCACTCGGGTGAGCGTAATGGGCGCTGTTTGGTTTCCGACAGGCACACTTCACAAAAACATGCACTTCACTTCACCTGGATGTGCAATTTGGCCCTGTGCTCAGTGGTTCTGGGTGATTTCAGACCACTGATGACTATAATCAGGATGAAGCAAGTTGTAATGATGAATAAGGATGTAACGATGCACTCTATCCGTGATGTGATACTATAATGCACTATACTGGCTTCACGATATGATTTTCTCCCCCCCAACATCAAACTGAAGACAAAGTTTCCTTTTTTTATTTCTCTCTTTAGACAAAGACAAAACTGGCAGTGAGCCTTTCACACCACAGTATCTCTTGGGGATTATCCAGATGTTTTTTTGGCAAATGTGAGACTTTGTGTTCTTTTTGGTCAGCGGTACTTTTGTTCTTGGACCTCTCCCATGGAAACCATTAGTCTTAAGAGAAATAAGTCTCTTATTGTAGAATCACGAACACTGACCTTAACTGAGGCGAGTGAGGCCTACAGTGCTTTAGATGTTCTTCTGGGTTCTTTTGTGACCTCCTGGATGAGTCGGACAGCCACTCCTGGGAAGGTTCACCACTGTTCTGTGTTTTTCGCCATTTGTGCATAATAGCTCGCACTGAGGTCCCAAAGTCTTAGAAATGGCTTTGTAACCTTTTCCAGACTGATAGATGTCCATGATTGTTCTTGAATTTCTTCGGATCGGGGCATTATGTCTTGCTTATTGAGATCTTTTAGCCTACTTCATTGTCTGACAGATTCTATGTAAGTTATTTCTTGATTCTACAGGTCTGGTAATAATCAATCTCGTTTTTTTTCATGATTTACGGGTTGAATGTACCCAAGTTTGGGGTTGACTGGTGCGCCAATGGCCACTAGTAAACCCCTGCAGCTCATTTAAAATGCGGCCACCCGTCTGGTGTTTAACCGATCTAAACACCATCATCATCATCATCATCACCATCATCATCACCTTACTGCTGCGTTCTCTTCACCGGCTTCCAGTAGCTGCATTCAGTTTAAAACCCTGATGCTCACCTACAAAGCCAAAAATTAAGCAGCACCAAAAAACCTACAGGATCTAATCAAATCCCACAATGTACCACACAACCTCAGATCCACTTTAAAACTCTAGAATTTGTAAGGAGTGTTCAAACTTTTGCACGTGACTCCATAAGCAGATTTGGTGGACTACTTATTTTATCCAGCGCCTCTCACAGTCGTGACAGAACACAGTCCTAACGATGGAGGGTTAAGTTCTTCAGAGGCTTGACAGTGGCGACTCGGCTGTGGTTGGGTTTGAACCGGGGCCCTTCTGGGACCTATTTAGCCAGCTCAGAGCAGCCGTGCTTATTGCTGTACTGTCCTCCACTGTTGGTTATTACACTCAATAATGTAATATATTTCATTTAGTAATAACGTCGATTCATTTCTCCTAAACACTGAGTAAAAATGAAGGGATGGATTTTCAGAGCCGGGTGAAACACCGAGGAAGTGTGAAGCATCACAATACTGTACAAACTCATTCATAGAGTTGTACACTCCTCAGGGGCTCAACGCTGGGCAGCTTGGTCGGTGGTGGTGGGCTTGAACCATGGACCTTCTGATCAATAGATCAATAGTCCATTACTTTAACAAGGGCAGTGATATTCGGTCAGCGGTTTGAGTGCTGGACTGGTAACTGTAAGGTTAGAAAGCTGCTTCGCTAAATGCAAATGTAGCTGTAAATGTAAACCACAAATTAGATAATCGCGTAATCTTTATGATAAATGGCGAAACACTGTTTAAAATATTGTGACCGTGTGTGCTGGATAGAGCTTGTAAAGCGTTTCACATATTCTTCGTCTGACATGCTCGAGATCATCTGTCCATCTTTAAATGACCATATCAGCCTGGGAAATTCATCCAGCCAGCCCAGAGCTGCCGTGTTTATCGTTGGACTGTCATCCGCTAGTGATTATTACACACTGCAATATTTTTTATTCAATAATCGCATCGACTGATTTCTTCCAAGTATTGAGTAAAATAAACAGAAGAGATTCTTCACCGTGGGTCACTGACTGTACGGACTCCTGTCTCGAGCAGCCAATCCACCGCGCTGGTTTAGCTCAAGGCCAGAATGTGGACTACGCAAAAAGAAAAGAAAATGTACTCTTGATTATTTCCCCTTTACATCATTTTTTTTCAGGCTGCTCCCGTTAGGGGTCGCCACAGCGCCTTGCCGGACGACTTTCAACCCTCTCTGTTTATCCGGCGTGGTCCCGGCGGTACAGTCCTTGCATCCTAGTGACGAGTTACCAATGAGAGCTTTTTATAATTAGGAAAAAAATTAAATTCCGCAATAACGTCGATTCATTTCAGTCGTGAGTAAATTATATTATATTAAATTATATTTTAATGAAATATAGCGTGAGGTCTTTTAGAAAGTTTTAGATATAAAATTTTGAGAAGTGTTTATGCAGATGAAGTGCACATGTGTTTGCATGGCAATGATAACATAGGCTCACATGTAGTATTGAAAAATATCTATAATGTAGCATAAAATATAATAATAGAAGCATCACGGTGTATTACAAAATTACTCATGTGCTCACTCGCACTGAAATACAGTAAAAAAAAAAAACACGGCATGATCACGTACATTAAATATCGAGCAAACCATTTCAAGCTTTTTTTCTGTTGATAATTTCCCCCTTCAGATAACGTGAGATGTAGCGTATCGAGAAGTGAAGGCGCCGGCGTGTTTATGCAGATTAATGCACATGTATTTGCATGGCAATCACGATGGTCTTACTCGGCTCTGCGGAGTGCATCGGGGCGCTCCCCGGCACTGTTTGGCGTCCCGTCTGATCGATGCCGAGGGATCCAGACAATAGGGCCGCAGACGTCGTAATCGTCTCTCAGACGCTCGCGATAAACGCTAACTGTGACCTGATGAAAGCGTTCTTTTACATGACATGATGAAGTCTGTCCAAGAGTCTGAAAATCCTCCAAGGGCATTCACCTCCATACAGAACCAGGGTCATAATCCAGCTCATCAGCCTCCACCACACCGCACAGACCGGCACCTGAACCTCCGGCTGTAGGGAGGTCGAGCCACGTTAGAGAAAGATTCTACTCAATCGAAGAATTTCTTCTGCTCCTGAAGACTCTGATCACCCTTGAGCAGGGTCTATTGGCCTGACATGAGCTTCAGGTCATGAGCTGATCTCCACGTTTCAGATCCTTCACATGCGACGTTCTCCTTGGGCTCCTAACCAGGGTCCTTACACAGCGTCATAGACTCCGCCCCCTTGATAAGCCCTGTATTCACACACACAGCAGACTGGTGGAGGATTCTGTTCGCTACACTTTCTGCACTGTTACTCGTGCTTGCTAGGGCCGCCCAGCTACCCAGTATCAGAGCCGAGGTACAAACGCCGGGGTTCGATCCCCAGACGGGACGGTCCTGGGTCCTTTCTGTGTGGAGTTCTCCTCCCACAGCACAAAAACAACCGGAGACACTGAATCGTCCTATAGGCGAATGTGTGTGTTTGGACTTGGTGTTTCTGAGTGTATTGCGCACATTCAAAGCTGGTATAGGCTCCAGCACCCCCTGTGACCCTGATCGGATAAGCAGTTCAAAAAGTGAGTGAGATTTTTGACCTGCGTCTTATTTGTTCGGTTGACAAGTGACATTTGGCGTGATTAATCGACCCACTTAAAACTTTCTCCGACGTCTGGGAGCAATCGACGCCCAGTGTGAACAAAACCCCCCAAAAATTAGGTTAGTAACCCCCCGAATAAATGATATTGACATTTATACATCCCTCATGGTATCATCCGGCCTCTATCTCAGCCCTCACAAGCTACTCGGGAAAGGTCAGAGAACCGAGCTGGAGTAATAAAAGCCGACACATAAGAGCGATCTCGCGGCACTGCCGAGGGGCCGGAGGGGCCGCGGGTGTCAGGTGTGATCGAGACCCGCCTACGTGCCGTTAGCCTGAGCACCAAACCAACAGCTGAGCCGTAGTTAACCCTCCAGCCGTCTCATCACTCGCCTCGGTACCGACCCGACCCGTCACTTTCAAAAGAGAGAAACATTCATCGATACTCACCAGATCTGAACTAAATCAGGCTTAAAGGGTTTGAAAGGGAACAAATTGTGAACGTTTCATCAGGGTTATTAGTGGTCCGTTCTCCAGAGACATGAACATGCCAGTCGTGTGCAGATGAGCCCAGACACCGAGTCCTTTCCAGATGTTCTCTCTCAATAATTTAGGTTACGTGACACTAACTAGCCGATTTAACCTAATTAAACCAATGCTAATACGTTTGCTCCTGTTTATTAGCATGTCATGTGGTATTGGCTGTACTGATGGGGTTAGTGATCTGGGCTCAGGTTAGAGTCCTTCCACAGGTCCCGACGTGATAAATGAGTGTAAAAATGCTTTTAATAAATAACTTAACATTTTATATTGAATTATTGAAAAGAGTTTTAAAGACAAAGGACAGTTTTAAAGATAAGTGACTGAATAATTAAAAAATAAGTGTAAATCATTTAAATAAATAATTGTCCTTTAATTTCAGTAAAAATGTCCTATAAATAAGTAGTTTATAAATAAATACTTTTGTTAATTTAAATGTACTGTAATTACAATATATGAAATACATTTCAATAAACTAAACATAATACATGTTCATAAATATACATAACAAAATGAATAGCTTTTTTATTAAATAAAGAAATACTTAAATAATTTAAATACATTTTAAAAACTAGATAAATATGTGTGAATAAATATAATGTTCAAATAAGCAAATATTATCAAAGACCCAACATAAGCATTGGTTAAAAATAAATGTAAATAAATAGATTACTTAAAACAAATTAAAGAAATAAATAA
>JAYDZG010000030.1:8826736-8836760 GCA_034509265.1 Microcambeva bendego
GATTCAGTATTAACCAGAGACCAATTAGAGATTAGAATGATTCAGTATAATGCACAATGATGATTCAGTAAAATGATTCAGTATTAACCAGAGAATAGAATGATTCAGTAGTATGATTCAGTATTAACCAGAGACCAATTAGAGATTAGAATGATTCAGTATAATGCACAATGATGATTCAGTAAAATGATTCAGTATTATTTAAAGACAAGAATGCTTCTGTATTACCAGAGTGATGATTCAGTGGAGTGAATCACTATGAATTAGAGATCAGAAATAATGTAATAGACTAGAATGATTCAGTCCCAATGAGGATTCACTGGAATGACATGCTGATATGTTGGGTACCATTTTCTATTCTTCAAGCCCTGTTGGGCCACCGTTCTTTGTAGGGCCCTTATAATGCTCACTTGCTCAGCCTTTACGTTACCACGTCTCCACATGTGCTGGTGTTCCACCCATGTTAATGTCTTATCTCCTCGAACGCACCCACGCATTCATATTTTAATGCGTCTATCAGCTCGACTTCAGCTCCGGCTCTCCAGAGTCTCTGCTAACATCTGTGAGCTGTTGAGATGCTGGCAGCCCTGTTTCCTTCCACGCCAGCAGCGGAGGGTGGAGCGGAGGGTGGAGCGGAAGGTGGAGCGGAGGGTGGGGCGGAGGGTGGGGCGGAGGGTGGAGCGGTGGAGCGGAGGGTGGGGCGGAGGGTGGGGCGGATTTTGGGCCAGAGGGTGGGGCGGCGGGTGGTGCGGAGCGCCGCATGGATTGATGGTTTCGGAGAGTCTCTCACCTGCCATGCTGGCTCTCACTGATGAGTGAAGGGCATGTTCAATTCTCCTTCTCCAGTTCCTTTTGTTTTTAATGCCATGCCATTCACGTACGCTAAAGGTAGAGGACTATCGTGGAGGACACGAGTGGAATCTTGAATTGGCGTCTGGTTGGATTCGTGATTCAGTATTAACCAGAATTTTGATTCAGTAGAATATTTTAGTGTTAACCGGAGATTATAACGATTCCGTATTAACCAGATCGATCAGCAGAATGATTCAGTATTGAGCAGCGTTGATTCAGTAGAATAATTTTTACATTAAACACAGATTAGAATGATTCGGCATTGATCACAATGATGATTCAGTGAAATGATTCAATATTGTCCACACGTTCAAACGATTCAGTATTCACCAGAGTGATGAGACAGTATAGTGACTCACTATTAACCAGAGATCAGAATGATTCAGTATTTGCCAGATAATTAACCAGAGTCGTGATTCAGTAAAGTGATTCAGTATTAACCATAGATTACAACAAGTCGGTTTATTTAGTTACATTATTCAGTATTATCCACAGTTCAGAATGATTCAGTGACGAATCAATAGAATGACTCAGCATTGATTAGAGTGCAGACTGATTCAGAACCTCGAATGATGATTCAGTGAAAGGATTCACTATTAACCAGATATTAGATTGATTCAGTATTGCCAGAATGATTCAGCTAAATTAATCAGTATTATCCAGGTCAGTCACCCCCTCCTCAGACATGTGTAGATGACAAATGGGGTTCCATCCCTGGATCTCAGCAGTAATATGCTAGCGTATGTTACTGCTGCTCTACCAGGGTTCCTGAATTGTCTCTGCACGAACAGGAACAGCAGTTCTGACCAGCCGAACAGTGTGTAGTTGTGCTAGTGCTCTTGTAAACGTGTTGGACTTCCGTTCCGCTGGAGTTACTCGCTTGTGCTCTGGGAGGTACAGGAGTGCTGCTCCCCACCTAAAGCACAAAGCATTCCAAACCACACTGGAAGATTTTTATTATAATCTATTTAATTTAAACCTTTTCTTTATGTTTCATAAACCTTGTGCACGTGTTTCATTCTTCTTTTCCATTCGGCTCTTCTACACTTAACATGTTTTTGGTACTTGGAACTGAATTGCACGTTCACAATTATTGGACGTGACTCAGGTGACCCGGATCGCATCACCGAGCGACTCGGAGTGCAGAAAATGACCCGGATTTACCACTACTAGGTGTTAATCGAATACATTTCTGCTTACACCAGGGTGCAAATGGAATATAATAAAATAAAATCAGGTGTTATGTGTCGGTGGCTGCTAATTTAGTTGCTGTAGTGAGATTGCAATGAAAAATTTGGGTCCATGTTCGAACCCGTCAATCTGTTTTTCAAACACCAAACTCGCTTCTGAAGCCCGTCACACGTCAGCGGTGGGAATTCTGAAGCGTTGATGGAGTTGGAAAGTGTCAGATCTGACCTGCTTTATTCGAGTTGTGTGGGAACAGAAGTGTCTGTGTCTGAGTGCCACCATCTGACGACCATATGCCACTTCCTTTCAGCTGAGATGCCAAGAACCCTAGAGGATCAGCCACATCTCAGGGCCGAGGAGAAGAGTCTCTGACCCACTTCTTAAGTTTACGCTGATACAATGGATAATTCTGGTTTCATCCTAGTCCGGGTTTCCAGGGAGGGAAGTCACGAGTCCAACCCCTCTGTGCTTTCATGGGGCTTCACTTACTAAACTTGTGAGCCGCAATTTGTTCGTATGTTAAGTTCAAAATGGGTGGTTAACCGTTCCTAAGTCAAGGCTCTACTGTGTTATTATAATTATACTATTATTGTAGATATATAAACATAAGCTCTCACATTTAGCATCGTGCCATTCAAACCATCGGGGCGAGGTTGCACAACGCATAAGCAAGTCAAATAAAATCTCCCCCTGTGTGTAAAAAGTGTAAAAAAAGGTCCCTGGCTAGCTCAAAATTGCAAACACATACATGTATACACGTTTCAATAAATAGTGATTAAGTTAAAAGTCTATTTACGGTTAAACAGAACTAATTATTTTGTGTGAGTAAAGTTGTGAGGCATCTTACTAGTGAGCGTAATAAGTAACCAGGATATGGAACAGCCTACTCATCATGAGCGAGTGTGTGAAGGCATAAAGTGCATGTATGTAGGGAGCGCCCTCTGATCTCGAACACACCCGTGTGTATGTGCACACACACACACACCCATGAGAGGTGGTTTTGGCTTTTTATAAAATGCTAAATTATTAAGAGATTGGGATACAGTTGTGATGGTGACATTTCTAGCATTGTGTTAACTCATCGGATTTATAAAGAAAAGTGTCACAAATCCCATCAGTCATCCAATTACACTGTAAATGAAATATAATAAATATTATCTATGATATATGCAATATAAACAGTGCATGTACACCTAGAACAATTCTTTTCTCATTTCTCTCCCCAGAACTTTCCAGACTCAGTCCCCTTGGACTTTATTTCAACTAAAGCCAGTTTCCCTTTCACACATGTAACCATAATCACAGAGATGTTCTGTGCTGAGGGGCGGAGCCTGGGCGGTGTGTGCAGGGATTTTGTGCTAATAGGCACTTTGTAATTGTACTTTAGCGGCACGGTGGCTTAGTGTGTAGCACTGTCTCCTCACAGCGAGAAGGTCCTGGGTTCGATCCCCGCACCCGAGTAAATTTCCTCCGGGTACTCCAGTTTCCTCCCACACTCCAAAGACATGCTACCAGGTTAATTGGAGACACTGAATCGTCCTGTAGGTTTACCCAGCCACTGGAAACAGCTGCATACCAGTCCCAAGCCCGGATAAATGGGGAGGGCTGGAGAAAGCAATGGCAAACTACTCCACTATCATTAACGAAATACTTCATGGATCGATGATCCATCAAGTGACTGAGAGTCGGCTGCGACTAATCTGATAATCATCATCATCAGTTGTACTTTAAAGACGTTTTGACACCAATTATAGAGAGCGATTTTATTTTGGATCGTTATTCCTGAACGCGTCTTAAGATGTATGACACAGTCGTCGTCGTCACTTGATATTCAGACAGATGAGATGAGGTGACACAAAGCGCTAACATGTCAGTCACCGTCTCCATCAGCATCGTACACCTTTATAGAAATTAAAATAGAAAAGAAGTCCTTCGGCATCGGACTGTGAGTCTGAATTTGTTCATATGTTAAGTTATGTATTTAACAGTTCCTAAGTCAAGGCTCGACTGTATTATTATATAATTGAATTGTACTTATTTAAAAACAAAACTTAATATGACTGAGTGAACCATCATCAGTTCAGACCAAAGTGGCGGTACAGAAAATAGCCTTGGTGCTCATCTTCCTGGAGCTCTGGGTGGAGGATCAAGTCGAGCAGGCTGCAGCGTGCTACAGCAGCTTGGGACCGGTCCATTTTTGCCTTCGGCTTCTTTATAGAGAAGCAGCTCAGGATGTACCAGAAGCGGCTTTCTGTCATGTTTGTAAATTAATAGAGCGAGACGTTTCTCCTCTGAGGAGGCCCGAGAGTCCCAGACAGCTCCCAGAGCTCAGCACGACACCACAAACAAAAAGCACCGAGGGATGAGAGAATATCAATGAAGTGTGTGTGTGTGTGTGTGTGTGTGTGTGGGGATTCTGCATGGGTGTTTATTTAATGAACTGCTCCGGTATTGAACCGAATCATTCTGCTTTAGCAGCATCTGCTAATTAATGCGCTAACGATGTTTTATAAACAAGTGATAGAAAAAGCCTCCGTGGTGGAGCAGAAGTCACGTCTGGATTGCATTTTCTTCAGCCAGCTGTGTTTCATTCAGCAAATTGAGAACAGATTTCACAGACATGAACTCTAGGGAGCGTTTAAGTGCTACGGGATGCGACCTATCAAATTTTTTTTAAAAATAAAAGTAAAGCCAAGAAGCATCCGGGCGGCGGGACCGAGGCGGCGGCTCACGGCGTGCGTGTTACGAGGCGGCGCAGATTGCTCGCCTACATGGAACCATGAATTTCATAGCTCATAGAGTTCATTTAGCACGACCTTTTCCTCAAACCCGTATCGCGCCAGACCCACTTAGCGTAATAAAATAATGCACTTCCATTGTGTGTTTTGAATTACGGCCTCATTTTCTCAAGATTTGCAAGCGTAATGTGCCTTCCCCAAGCTACACTTGATCAATTCGGGATGGGGCGGGGCGGGGGGGCATCTCCGGTGCCGCAGCGTTCGAGGCGTGATTTAGTAGCATCTCGGCGCTACGATAGCACGTACGCAGCGGCGCGTATATCATAAGTTGTGGCAGCGAGGTTTTATGTGGTCTAGAGTCGCCGCAGAATCTGGCTCCGATCATTCGGACGGTTTAACATCAGCGCTAGCTTTGTTGGGTCGAGGCCTGGTCAGTAACGTCCTGCTAGTTCGGTCATGTTCTTAAAATCTAGTGAGCCGCCCTGCCGCCTACCGCCGACACCATCAGCTGCTTCAGTACAGAAGATGCTAATGAGTGGAATGTAGAATCAGATGATTGAGACGCACGACTTTGGCGATTACTAAAGCTAATACGGTTAGCCACGGGCACTTGAGCGGCCGGTCAGGTGGGATCGAAACCAATTTAGAACTGCTTTTTAATTTTTAAACGTAAAGCAAAAACGGTTTTCCAGCCTCTTCGAGGAAGCCTAAGGTGACAGTGGTGAGGAGAAACTCCCACAGCTGGAGAGGGAGAAACTCCCACAGCTGGAGAGGGAGAAACCTTAAGAGGAACCAAGACTCAAAGTAGGAACCCATCGTCCTCTGGTTCTATAAACTAAAACAAACCTGCTTATTCTGCTCAAACACATACGAAGAAATTGTAAAACTTAAAAACTTGTATATTGTTAAAACTGGTGGAGTCGAGTTTCAAGTAATGGAGGCAGAGTCGTTGATCATGAACCCCGTTTCTGTTCTTAATAAGCTTTAAGCTCTACCGCCTCAGTAGTGTACACTCCCCCTGGTGTAGAGCACTCTCTCTAGTGTGCGATTTCGGACGCAGCCGTTGTCTTATTGATGCTCTGGGTTGAGAAGCACACGGACGGTCGTCTCGGCGAGGGATGGACTGCGGTCAGCGTGGCTCCAGATAGCTGGGCATCTGGCTGCTGTCTGTGCTGCACACGCCGTTTACTGGTGATTAAGATCATGTGACTTGACCTTGTGCTGTGATCGGATGCCGTTAGGGTTGCCAGTCCATCACAAAACACACACGTACACACACATCGAAGGGCAATTTGTATCTCCAGTTTACCTAACTGCTCGTCTTTGGTCTGTGAGAGGAAACTGGAGCTTCCGGAGGAAAGCCACACAGAAAGAACGCAGGACCTTCTTGCTTTGAAGCGGCCGAGCCTTCACGTCACCTGTAATCCGTAATAACCGAGAATCGGAATTTATTTCCAACGTCTTGGAATTTACAAGCGGCACGAAACAGATGGCTGAAAGTATTGACACCGCTCTCATCTGAGACACACACAGGCCAGACGGGAAGAGACATCCCCCCACACTCACCCCCACACACACACACACACACACACACACACACACCTGATTTAAGCACGACGCCGGTAGCGAGGACCCGACGGAGGCGCTGAGACTCGAGGAGCTTGAGCGGAGGATGCAATCCATCAGGGGTCTGGGAGAGCAGCCGGGGAGTCGCTCATGCATACGCTCCCGTCCGTGATGGATGACTTTATCTCACTGCTTTCTTATTATTGCGAAAGAGGCCGAGAGCGAAGCGAGCCGGCGGGTTCCAGTACCGAAGGGTTCGGCGTGACCGGGGTCCGAGTTCCAAGACGAATCCACTTCGAGTCTGCACTCGCTAAGTAGAGCGCGTTCATTATTGTTATTGATACCAAGTGGGCAACACGGGGGCTTAGTGAGTCGCACTGTCACCTCACAGCAAGAAGGTCCTGGGTTCGACCTGTGTCTCAGGTCTGTGTCTTTTCTGCGTAGAGTTTAGCATGTTCTCCACGTGTCTGCGTGGGTTGACTCCGGGTGATCCGGTTTCCTCCCACAGTCCAAAAACATGCGGCTGGTTAATCGGGGAGATAAAATTGTCCACGACTGTGTTTAATATAAAACTTAATAAGATGAACCTCGAGTTATGAAGAACCGTGTGTCTGTCATGATCGTGACCAAGTGTGTGGGACATGATGTTAAAATCTTAATAAATAAATATTAATACTAATTAGGATTAATTATTGTGTTTTAGCTGCGCCCGTTCCTTATCGTAGCTTCAGGACGTGATGCAACGAAGCCCTCGGCTGTCATTCGTTTTCAGCTTAGAGCCGCCAATTCAAGAGGCAGGAGGCGGAGCCAGGAGTTAGGCCTTATGCAAATTAGAAGTGAAGCGATGTGACGGTTGGTAGTAAGAACTGAGCACTTAGCATGGTGTGCAACACTTTGCTAGGTGTTTTGCTTACTCGTGGTCAGTCTGAAAACCTAATTAGCTGCCTCGCTGCCTCTGCCTCACTTGAGCCCGTAATTACATCGTTTAGACACTCTACATAGAGCCGGCAAGCTAACGGAGGACCTGTCGAGCCCACAACTTTAGGTCAGGGGGATCAGGGGGGTCAGGGGAGCAGGGGGGTCAGGGGAGCAGGGGATCAGGGGGATCAGGGGATCAGGGGAGCAGGGGGGTCAGGGGGATCAGGGGAGCAGGGGAGCAGGGGATCAGGGGGATCAGGGGATCAGGGGAGCACTCTGAGGTTTCGCTCGTGCTCTTCCAACCAGTGTGGGACATTTGTAGTCATGTGACGTCGCCCCAGGCAATTCAACCCGAACCCTCTGCTCCCTAAATGACCTTTTATAAAAAATTAAACATCAGTGAGAATTCATTTCCATTCGGAAGTCTTTTGTGATTGAAGTCGTGTCGCACAGAGCTCTGGGATCTCCTCCAGAATTTGGACTCGAGATCAGCGGGTCTTCAGGCAGACCCTCGTCGCTGTGGCGTCCGAACTGCTCGTCATGTTGACCGCACAGACGGTGATGGACTACACACACAGGGACGACGTTTATGGATGAGAGGTGTTTTTGTGTGTGTGTGTGAACATGTCGGATTTATGATCGAGTATTTTTTTTCTTTACTCTCTGTGGACGCTGGTCAGTAAATCGTGCTGTACTGCCACGGCATCAGCGAAATGCCAACCGGACGGCAGCCGACTGTGATGACACTTCTGGTGACGAGGACCGTGAGGGGCAAGAAACCCAAATATACTTTGATGCTAAATTTATAGGGGTGAAGGGACGCTCACAGCAAAGAGGTGGAGCCTCTCCCCGGGGTCTCTTCTTGTCTTACTGGGTTTCTTTTGAATCCTGTGTCGGCCTTGTAGGGATTTCTTATTGTTTTCATTTCCGACCAAAGGATAACAAAGTTTCCTTTTATTATTTCTCTTTAAAAGTAAATTTGTGTAATAAGGTTTATTTACTTACATATTGAATGCCCTTTTATTTCTGAGGAACATGCAAAGTAGGCACAGCCATTTTGAATTCAGCTTAACTTGGCTGGAAAACCCCAAACCTGGCAACCAGGCGTAAAGCAAGAGCCCCCTCTGCAGTTTAAAGTGAATATCGAGGTCGAATCGATTTGAATCGTGGAATATTGTGGTGCACCATTACATCCCTAAATATGCACAGTGGTAGCCTAGTGGGTAGAGCTTTGGACTATCAACTAGAGATGGGTGGTTCTAATCCAGGCTTTGCTCTGCTACCACTGTTGGGTCCTTGAGCAAGACCCTTGACTCTCTCTGCTCCAGGGGCGCTGTACTGCGCTTCCAAACAAGCTGGGATATGCGAAGAAAGAATTTCATTGTACTGTACATCTGTGTCTCTGTTCTGTTCTGTAGCAGGCGACTCCTTCGCTCTTAAAGCTGAGAGAACATTCGCACCGATATTCGGATTTAATCCCAGGAGGCGCCTCACCGAGAGAGAGGAGAGGTGAAGGAATGTTAAAGCACAATGTTGTTTATCGCGTCCTGAATTCTAAATCACTGAAGAGCCGCCCGGGCCTGCAGATCAGTCAGAGCGATGGGATCCAGCTGTGCTGCTAATCTGAACCAGTGGAACAGTTGATGGTGTGATGCTTTACACCACGAATCGCTTCCATCGTAACATCGCATCATTCTTTATCTGGCAGCTTTTCCCGTCGATTTGCGTCCCGGTTAATTCTTTATTTTCTTTAAAGCTCGGTCAGGGGACCCTGAAGGACTCGAGGGCCTCGTTGACTGGATTCTTGTTAGCTGTGGTTGTAGACCAGAGTCACTAGAGGATCGTGATTTGGTGGAAACGCTGTTTGATTCTGCCTGACATCTGCTGAGCTGTCATTGCCCAAGGATATGAGCGATAAAAGGCCGAGCTTCGCTTTACCTGTGAAGGAGAACGAGCGAGAAGTATCAGGAGGACGATCCATACCCAGAAGTTTCGTTGAAGTATTTCTTAGATGATTGTTTTTTGTGCTGCCAGTTTTCATGAACTTTCCTTGAACCTTCAGAGTGAAACTCCTGCTTTTAACTTGTTGGACATCTGAAGTGCCTAAACCTTTAATCGATAAAGATAGATAATTGATAAATATATAAAAAATAATAAAAATATTCATAAATAAACCCAGGTCCTCGTCATCTGACAATGTGAAAGTCTTGGTGTTGTTCTGGATAACCAACTCACCTTCTCTTCTCGTGTAACTAACATGACCAGATCGTGTCTCTTTCTCCTCTACAACATCAGAAAGATTCAGTCGTTTCTCTCCAAGGAAGCTGCTCAGATTCTTGGTCCAGACTCTTGTAATTTTACAGCTGGACTACTGCAACTCCATTCTGGCTGGTGCTCCAATGTCCACTATTAAACCCCTGCAGCTCATTTAAAATGTGGCCGCCCGTCTGGTGATTAACCGATCTAAACACCATCATCATCATCATCACCTTACTGCTGCGTTCTCTTCACCGGCTTCTTCTAGCTGCATTCAGTTTAAAACCCTGATGCTCGCCTACAAAGCCAAAAATTAAGCAGCACCAAAAAATCTACAGGATCTAATCAAACCCCACAATGTACCACACAACCTCAGATCCACCGGCCCGGCCCGACTCGATCCTCCACCCAGGACTCGAGGAAGACGAGGATCAAGGCTCTTCCAAGTGGTGGAACGAGCTTCCTTTATTGTCCGAACTTCTGTTTTCAAAAAAATGACTAAGAAG
>JAYDZG010000030.1:8858339-8873368 GCA_034509265.1 Microcambeva bendego
AACGCGGGTGGAAAAAATGACGCGTCACATCGATGCTGTGGATCGATACGGATCAGTGGATGGTTTCATCGCTGATCATTTCTCTGTTAGCACATCCGGCAGATCCGGATGAATAGTAAAGTGTGACTCCTTCAGCCAGAAAGAGAATGCAAGAGCTTTCATTGTGTTTACCGGATTGGGCGCCACATTCTCTGTTAGCACCGATGTTTGCCGCTGTAACCTCATCAGAGCCTGAACGTACGCCGCTCCTCCGTGGGCCTCGGCGTGGTAGCTGCTGCAGCCGCCGTCGCTCAGAGTGTCTGTGTGAAAATTCGCATCTGGTGCTGGATGTAAAACTGGCGACACACTTTGGCACCTTTTCAGATTCCCCAGCTGTTACCTCGTACCTCAAGGATAAACTTGGTCCGAGCCTGTGTGTCAGCTTCTCTCTGTCTTTTGCTTCTCCACTCTGCTCGCTTCCTCTCCTCTGATTTATTACGAATGATCGCACGAAGCCTTCGCATCTCATCCTCCGACTTGCTTCAGAGAATCCCGGAAGGTCGTTCCCTGCTACCTCAGGCAGGCAGCTGGCTAATGGGAATAAATGTTATTTGGGTAAATCGATGCTGAGGGAAAACGTTTGAGGCGAAGATGCATGCAAACCAGCTAATTGGGTGCAACAATACTTTGATTTTCCGATTGATGTTTGGGAATTAGCCGTGCACGACCGACATGGAGTGGATCATCCGTGTATCAGTTACTCCTGCTGTTGCACCAAGCTTGGATTTCTGATTGAGTGTCATTGCAGTTTTTGTGAGAAGGTTGATTTTTGGTTTTAATTGGCCACAGGCGACGTCGTTTAGCATCTGTTACGCATGCCTTAAATCTTTCACCATGTAAAAATTGAAACAGTAAAAAATAGACCGATTGCAACGTCCGAATTCCTGCTCCCACTAATACCCCGAGCTTCCCGCTCAGCCCTACCGACTCGTTCACTTCGTCACTGTAATTAAACACAGCCTTTTCATCACAACCGTTATTCTCTGGTGAGTGTGAATAATCAGACCAGAACTGACAGGATCTCTTACTAAATATGAAGTGTGTGTCTCTGGGGACAGAAATGTTCCACATTCATTCAGAGAAAACGGATTTTGTATTATCATTCGACTCTACCCGGGTCGGTTCCACAAACCTTGCCGTCAGCAGCTCTGTATTGTAAGAGCAACCAGTGGGACGGTTTGCTGAACTCTGCTGCTGTGTTTCAGCCCTCAGTACCCACCCAGATCTGCAACGCAGCCAGTTTCACCACTCAGCAGCTGTGATGCGCCTTTGGCTTGTTTACTGGGCTTCCCTCCCCCCTCTGGCACTCTCTCTCACTCTCTCTCACTCTTTCTCTCACTTTCACATACTGTCTCCTTCTCCCCCTTCTCAGCTTCCCTGCGTCGGCTATGTATCTCGCCTGTTTTCGTAAAGGTCAGGGAACCTATTATTTTTGATCACATGGTGGGCAGCAGTATAGTCGTGCTGGTGCAGTGAGATTCTAGGCTTCTGTTCGTAGGGGGGATGGGTGTGTGTGTGTGTGTGTGTGTGTGTGTGTGCGCACGGATACACACGTGTATGGCTGTTGCTGGGAGCAGTGGGGTCAAGTAATGGATCTGAATGCCGATCTGCCTCATCTCTAGACTGTGGAGTGAAGAAAGCAGTTTGAAAAGTATGGGGGATGTGTGTGTGTGTGTTTCTGTGTGTGTGTGTCTCTGTGTGTGTTTGTGAGTGTATGTGTGTGTGTGTGTGTGTGTGTGTGTGTGTGTGTCTGTGACACGTTTGCAGGAGGTCGTAGTCCGGTCCGTGCCCCGCAGGGCTACATGTTGCTAGGCAGAGTGCATTGGCTCGGTTGGAGGTAGATACACAATGTTGCAAGGCCCATTGAACCTGATGAAAATAAATGAGGTGCCAGAGGATCCGTGACACCCCGAATCTCAAAGCGAGTCTCTCTGTATCCCCTCAATCTGCCACTTTGAATTATAATCTGAGACCAAAGGTTCGCTTTACTGCTCCAGCGTAGCAGCTTCCACAAACCACATCAAATCATGAGCGACTTTTCCGTTTGCGACACCCGTTTAGGTTAATGAGTGAAAGGAGTTTAGGAAATGTTGAGGCACTGTGTTTGTCCTGCCTAAGACTCATCGTCTCTTCTGTTGTTTATTGTTGTCTGTTACTGTCCAAGCGTCCTTGAGCTTGTGAAAGGCACTGTATAAATCAAACTTATAATTTATTATTATTATTATCATCTTCTCGGCCAGGACTGGTTGGAATGTGCTCGTCTTTTAAACCTGAGCTCGCTCTTAAGTTCGTTGTGAGAACTCTGGGGTAACTTGGGCTAACTTGTACACTATCGGTTCAAACATATTTCCACATTCTTAATACTGAATTCGGCCCGTTAGCTCATCAGTTGCTTGAACAGCAGCTCGAACCGGCACTTCCTCACAGACACACTCCAGAAGTGTAGAGACTACCAACTGTTTAGTCAACTGGCTGCTTTGCAGTGTCTAAACCAAAATAAAAGTCCAGCTCGCTCGACTGTGTGCAGTATCACCCACCGTCCGCCAGATTCTTCCTGACTGGTGTTTCGTAAATTACATTTGACTAATATGTCAGCATAACGTTCCAGTCTTGACTTTATTCCAGCCTTTACGGGGAGACCAGTGCTTCATCAATGTTGTAATGGTGTCAACCTAGTCCTATATACGATGTTTAAGTAAGACCCTTTATGGACAGAAGTTTCAGGTACTAAACTATTGAAGCTTGAAGCAGATAGTTCCAACCCCAGAAGCTTGATAGAACATCATCTACTTGCTACTGCAACAGAAATGCCCAACATTACTTTCATAAGGCAGCTGTGGCATGGTGGTTAAGGTACTTGTCTAGTCATCAGAAAGTCCCACCACTGCAGCTGTTGGGCCCTTGATCAAGGTCCTTAACTTTTCATTGCTCAAACCTTTTACCGTAACTGTACTGTAAGTCGATTTGGATAAAGACGTCTGCAAAAGACTGAAAATGTTTGAGGTCATCTCCATAACTGCCCCACTTTAGATTCTCGAACTATTGAAAATCAAACGATGCTTAAATGATGTGCAGAGGCCGAGAGCTGCTCGATATTGACCCTCACTGCCCCGGGGTCAACTAAAGTTAATGGTATCTCGGGCCATGCCGTTCTGAGGGCTCACGGGTACTATAAACCCACTCCGCTGCCTACTGTTAAGGGTCACCTCGGCCACACGCTCGGGTCAGCGCGCGACCCTGTGCCCTCTGGCTGAGCCCGCAGAGGTTTTCACTCCAAACGGTGGTGTAATTATCTGCTTATTGCAGGAGCTCTGAGGGCCAGCGAGTGCCCCGGTGCCTGTAATCCACAGCCCTCATTAGCTCTCAGAGCCTTTCTTCAACACAATGAGTCCTCAGCTCCTCCAGCAGAAAGAGGCTTCATCTGGGACAAAAGGCCCAGCCAGGAGCTCAAGCACTAGGCTTGAGTTAATTTAAGGGATTCAGTGCGGAGCGTGAGTTGCGCCTCTAAATCCTCTTCCAAAAAGGATATGGGCCAGCAGTGGCTCTCAGCGGTGATTGGAAAGCTCTTATTGGAGTCACTGTGGATTTTAGGGGGCATAATGTACTCCCCAATAGCCACTACTGACTGCTCACTAGGCAACCTCAAAAAGACCTCAGGCTACATTGAGGAGATGAGAAAGAGGCATTAAGTGTAAAAAAAAGAAGAAAATGCATTCTTGGACATTTCCTGGGTCACCGCTGCGTGAAAAACGACAGGGTGGGTCGAGAAGGACCTGGAGAGAGGTGGTTTTAGAAATGCAAAGGAAAAGATTAAAGAAATGATCATACAACCTTGTACAAATTGAATGAACTTCTTGATAGATAGACAGACAGACAGACAGACAGACAGACAGACAGACATATATTAAAGATATTATAGATAGATAGACAGACAGACAGACAAACATATATTAAAGATATTATAGATAGATAGATAGATAGATAGATAGATAGACAGACAGACAGACAGACAGACAGACAGACAGACAGACAGACATATATTAAAGATATTATAGATAGATAGATAGACAGACAGACAGATAAACATATATTAAAGATATTATAGATAGATAGATAGATAGATAGATAGATAGACAGACAGACAGACACACAGACAGACATATATTAAAGATATTATAGATAGATAGACAGACAGACATACAGACAGACATATATTAAATATATTATAGATAGATAGATAGATAGATAGATAAGATCGATAGATAGATAAATAGATAGATAGACAGACACACAGACAGACATATATTAAAGATATTATATAGATAGATAGATAGATAGATAGATAGATAGATAGATAAGATAGATAGATAGATAGATAGATAGACATGACTCTAGCATCACTTCAGTCCCCTGACAACCCACAGACCCCGGTCAGTGGGTCATCACCATGGCTTGTTCATTGCTTGTTATTTTGGGTACACTTTAACCCAAAGACTCGACTGTTCCAAGTTGGCTCTTATCCAAACCACTCAGGCCTTTATGCTGCTTCATTAAACACGTGTACTATAAGTGACTGGCATTAGAGCAGCAATTAGTATATCTGACTGTGACTTTCACAGTTGTTACAATACAGGCAAACCGGCATTGGCAGGAGCATGTTTAGGGTGGGCATACCGTTTTTGGCTGGTTTGTATCATGCCAATCCATGAATTGCCATGAATTCTCATGAAAGAAAGACAGCTACTGAGATAAAAAATAAATGCCTGAGGGTTACTAAAATTATAGTGTCAGTTACTTGTTTAGAGATGGACGAATGTGGTGCAATCATTTAGCCATGAAATAAAACAGTAGTAGACATTGTAAAGAACCAGTGAATAATAAATGCACCATATCATTGTATGGATAACTGGATGTTCCTCTAGCACATCAGCACTGAGAGTCTGAACTCAGTGGTCCGAAACACTGTGGTGCGTTACAGTGCCAGTCCCAAGCCATGTTAAATAGGGAGGGATGTGTTGAAGGGCACTCGGCGTAAAAAATAAAAATTCAAATCAATAATGCAGATAACGAGCTGCTGTGGTGACCCCTAATGGGAGCAGTAAAAAAAACATCATGTTAGTGTATGAACACTTCTGACCTAAGGTGTTTAAGGGTTTTAAAGCATGGCAGAGGTATAGTAGTCAGGAAGCATGAAGTCTTTCTTTTAAAACATCCTTGTATGGTATCAAGTCATCCTTAATAGAAAAATAAAGTTTGAGAAGCTCTGTAATAATAATAATGTTTATGAGGGTAAACTGTAATGAGCCAGATATGTCATAGAAACACATACTGGAATAAACACTGTGCTTCACCTCAAACACCCCGTGCTTCATGAGAACCAGTGTTTGTCCTCTAGCACGGCTCATGTAATGTTGTGAACCAAAACAGTGAACAAATGCCAGTCATTCTGCGATCTGAAGAAACAAACAGTGGTCAATACGTTCTGAGAAACAGTGAGCGGCTTGTTACTGAGTTTGCGATCTAGATGGGACTCCAGATAGCCTCTGTTGTGTGTACACTACTAGCATGTTCTGTCACGCCGAGGATCATGAACTGAAGTGTATCGACGATTTTACAGCTTTACCAGCTTTCTAATCCACACATCTGAGATATCTACCTCTGTACACTAGAACCTTAAACTACACGTCTCAATGCTACTCAGGTTATTTTTACTAGAGATGGTTTGTCAAATGAAAGCTGTTCTGACCTTAAGTACAAGTCCACTAACATATCAGGACAAAGACTTACGGTTTGATCCTTCCTTTTTAATTGTGTGTGCATGTGTGGGCTTGTGTGTTTCTTAAAACGCTCATTCAAAATAAGCACACCGGGGTTTTTTTTGCGGTGGCATTGACACACCTGTGATGTTCTTGTGTTTTCCTGTAAAAGTTCTTGTGTTTTCAGTGTTTAGAACCGCAGTGGTCTATTGGGGCTGGTCGTACAAACCCCAGGTGTGGCTTATGGATCTTTGGTGGATATGTATTTACATCTGATCATCTGGACACATTTTAGTTGCCTGGCCATGACACTTGGCTGTTTGTCAATAATAAAAAATAAGGCATAAGGCAAGCTGTGGCATGGTGGTTAAGGTACTTGTCTAGTCATCAGAAGGTCACTGGTTCAAGTTCCACCACTGCCGTATTGCAGCTGTTGGGCCCTTGATCACCCCCTGTTAGAGGGAGTTTATCTTCTACATGATGACTAGTGGTAAACTAGTCAAGCTCCAAGCCAGAATAATATTTTGCTTATTAAAAATGTTATAATCCAGATTTGTAACACATTGTGCATTAAATATACAGTTCTGAGAACACACACACACACACACACACACACACTTAAAAGCAGAGCACTGATATTTTTCTAGTAATTTCTATTTTTCTTTCTGAACTGGCAGTGTCTATATACTTTTGCACCGAACTAGTGTGCTTTTGGGTTAACATGGGTGCAAATCAGAACACAGTTGAAGGAATTATCAAAATGATCCACAAACATTTACCCCACAAGTGCATGTAAACCTTGGAAGAATCTGTAATGTCGATCGATCCTCCATAATAAATAGGTTTTCAGTAGATAAAAAACAATTAAAAGTTTACAGAACAATCCCAGAGAGACCAAAGTACCAAAGTTAACACTTGTCCACAGAGCCCGACTGGCCGGACTCCACTGCCCTTTAGTAATTGGGTTATGGAGAGTGTAGAGATAGATGGACAAAGTGCAAAAGGGTGCTATGTCGGGGACAGCCTGACAAAGAAACTTTTTCTCTTGACCATTCCTAATTGGCCACCCATGGCTCACGGCCATTCACCTTTCACATTTGATCTTCAAACCCAAATAAAGGAAATGAAAGAATGGATAAAACACAGACTCGCTGTGGTAAATAAAAATTCTCTTTTTAAAATCACCTTCTGCTTTATAAATGTAGACATATGCTGTTGTGTGACAGGATCTGTATGGCACTGTGGGTTTAACAGGGTTAAGGCTTAAGGTGATGGAGGGGGTTGTGGTTCAAATGCTTTATGGGTTGGAACCCTATTCAGACGGTTCATGAAAGCTGAGAAATGATTGGATTATTCTCTTTTCTTCTTTTCTCAGACCAAAAGGGCATCAGAAAGGAGCTGGGCGACCCACGGGCATTCCACAGCACACCGCATTCACACTTCTCTCAAGCAGCCTTTGATAGATGAGCAAAAGATCATCCAATTATTTCATTTACTAATTATCATCTAAGGAATCCGCCCCCGTTCCCGGGCCCCGCCAGCTTCCTTTAAATCCCCCAGTCCAAAAAAATCCAGCCTAATTTCGTTTAACGGGAGAAAAGGATAGACAATGCTGATTAGATTTTTGATTTCAAGGCGTTTTTTCCATATGCTGGCAGGCCAGTGCAGTCAACCGAAGCCCCCTTAAGATGCAGTGACGGGGCATTTCAGTCAATAATCACCCCCCCTGGAAAACAAACACGTCAAATTTAGTTAGAGGGGAGGACGGTGAAACAAATAACGCAGGGGGAATCTAGTGACCCACAACAAACGCAGCCAAACAGCGTCGTCATTCACAAGCCCAAAGTCTTTTTCACGTGTTCAAGCGCTGCCAGAGCGAGATAAGAAATCACACTGATGGGAATCAAAAGAAGCGCTCTTTTCCATTCTTCTTCAGAGGCTTAACTTTTTTCTTTGCCCTTATATGAGTCCGTGAAAGGCCAGGATTTGCTTAATTCTAGGAATAAGAGATTATAGGTTTGACTACACAAGCAGAAAAACGGTTTCTTTTAGATGGGAATAAATGAGCAACAATGAAAAACTGAGACAAAACCGAGTGTTATCACAATATCCAGTGGCAGCACAGATTAACACGCCGGCATTGCTCTGAATGCTGATTTAGCATTGGATGTTCAAACGGGGGCGGCACAGTGGCTTAGTGCGTAGCACTGTTGCCTCACAGCGAGAAGGTCCTGGGTGGGGTGATCTGGGTTTGCATGCTACCAGGTTGATTGGAGACACTGAATTGTCCTGTAGGTACCTGTGATGGACCGGCAGTGTGCCTTGCGCCCGTTGAAGAGCTGGGACTGGCTCCAGCACTCCTACAGACCCTGATTAGGATCAGGGGTTAAAGAAAATGAACTGAACTGATGTTCAAACGGTTCACAGCCTGGTGTCCATGTACTTTTGGTTACACTAGGTGCTATTTGTATGTTGTTTCTGCTTTTAGTATTTTACAGAGTCTTCACAGACGAACCTCGGAGCAACAATTCTGTTGTGTGGAGTGTGGGAGGTGGGTTATTAAATTCATAGTTTATATTCAACACAGATCCACCAGGCCTTTGTGCTCATTTGTTTTTTTACTCATTCCTATCGGGCTCCCAATTTACCTCCTGCATGATTTTGGGAGGAAACCTCATTACAGAAAGTGACAAGAGTGAGAATGTAATCCATTCTTTTAAGACATTCACTCTTTTTCATTAAGAACAGGTTGCCAGTTATATGCAAAACGAATCGTGTCAAAACAGTACCTACTAGCTACCTGGGCAGTTGACTCAGTAGAAAGTAATGAAGCAGATACTTACACCGATTGCTTTGCTCACTAAGCCAACACAGCGTTTAAACCAATACTGAGGCTGCACAACGCACTAGCATGCCAGCTAACGTCTCCCTCCTTGTGTTTACCGAGCCCAAATTTGCACCTAAGTGACACTTGTGCACCTTTATAGATATTAAACACCAATCATAATGTTCTTACATTAAAAGGATGTTCCACATCCGTCTGCCACATTTGTCCCTTTCTGCGATAAAATATTCAGTCAAATTATCACTCAGAATCAAAGCACATCCGTAGGAGCATTTTAAGGAGTCTTAAGGATTTAAACGCGCCCTCTTCTCAGGAGTATACGACGATGCAAAGTGTGGGATTCCATCCTCATCTTCAGGGTTTTTCTGTGGATGTTTTTTTCTATCTTTTCCAAACATAAGTGTGTGAGCGTGGCTTGAAATGTAACTGCGATGGTGGGCATCAGACCCACCACATCTCTGACCATTAGAGACTCTAATAAGTGTGTATTTACAAAAACACAGATGACACAGGGTTGCAGATAAAATTATAGCAAAGCATTAGTGCAAAGTTTTGGAAAATTCACGAGTCTGATCGAACCACAATAATCGAACCCTATTTGCACGTTGTCTCTTTGGTTATGTGACACCGGCGTACCGCTGTGATGTGTTTTGTAAAGGCAGACTTGCATCATGCCCTCATTAAAGCTCCCCGCCGTCCCCGGCCGTGAGAAGGCCGGCATTCTCTCCACCGGCGTATGGATTTAAACCAAACAAGGATGCCATTAAGTCACACAATGCACTGAATAAAGGACTCACTTCATTGTAAAGCCAAAGCCTGCAGAGAGAGCGTTCTGTCTGGCTTAAAGTAGGGGTGGGGGGTGTTTAATTAAACTTTGGAAAAGGAGCTGAAGGTGCATCTGCACCAAATGACCCTGTGTGTGAATGAGAGATTAGACTGGTGGAGAGAGCAAGTTCATTAAAGAGAGAAGAGTTGAAGAAGCTCTCAGGAGAAACAGGCATCTTTCATTTTTGTAGACTGTTGGTATGCAACCAAATGACATCAGAGCTGTAATTCGATAGGAAATCATTAAAATTATACTTTTATTTGGTTTGTTCTTTGTTAGATGTTTTTAGAGAGCTAAGCTATATAAACGGATGCAACGATGGCTTGCTGTACGAGGGAGCTTGAAAAATCGTCACTTCTGCACTTTTATATTTTGGTGTGAGGCGGTGAGGGTGGGGAGGAGTAGTAATCGTCGTGTTTGAGGGCTATTAGTCTGGTTTTACCGCTGATCTCTACCCTTTTGGGTGCTCAAAGAAGCTTTAAGGGGAAGATTTTCATGGTATGAAATCAAGAACATTTTTGCTGATGATTAAAATGATACAACTCTGAAAAAATATGTCACAAATGAACATGTGACCGTGATAGAGTGTTTTTCTAATTCCTAATAAAGAGAACAAATCATGAGAAGCAGTAAAACAATGATTCAACAAATAGAATTGTACAGCATATAGAACTGCATTGGAAAATTGACCAGTCCTCCGATTTAGGTCTTAGTACCGGATCTCTGAAAGCCTGATCCTGAAAATTCCTATTCTATAGCCTGGAAAACCTCCTACACTGTTAAGTACATCAATGTGGCACCAGCTCACCACGATTGCACCTTCTTCCACAGCAGGAAGGAACACCATAACCTTCAGAGGACGCCCCCAAGCCTGATCTGGGGCTGCTTTGCTTTGAATTGCCATCATTGATAAATCCATAAATTCTGCTCTTTATCATTTAGTGTATGACCAAAAGCTCAAGAGCAGCTGGGTCATGCTACAGGACAGAGAAGCACACAAGCATGTCCACCTCTGAACTAAAGGCTTTGGAAGAAGTTGAAATCCTGATTGGATCTGATTGACATCCCATCGCAGTACATTTAATGGGCAGTTCATGCTCGAAGTGCCATTCCATTTACAACAATTTAAAATACTCATTATTAAACATGTGGTGCCACAAGCACAGCAGAAGGTCTGAAGTATCAAATGCTTTTTCACAGCACTGTACCTTTGTACATGTACCAGACTTGTTACCTGCTCTATTATTCTACCTGTCAAATGGTGCAAAGGCAAATCTAACTGCCCAAAATGTCAATATTCTTGTTTTGTATGAACCAGGTGTGTCCTCTGTGTGTCGAAATATGTTAAAATTACTGTCCTTGGTAATCGAACGCCGCTGTTCCTTTTAACTACACAGCTATTCTTCTAACTTCTCAAAGACCATGTCCTAAAAAAACAGAGAACACAGAAAGTTTTGTCGCTACAGATGTACGAACAGTCGTAACATCTGTGCAAGTCTAAGGACATTCCACAGCTTTTGTCGGAATTAGCAGGGAGCACAGCTCCTGTACTGCTGCATTAATAATTAACCGCTTCCTCCCCTCCTCGCGGACCCTCTCGGCGCTGACGCTTCCAGAGTCAGGCCTCCGGATAGGAAGACTTCTTCATTTGCAGCCCGGGACAATGCAGGGCCCGGCTTTTGTCCTCCTCGACGTCCCGCCGGGCCACAATATGGCCAGGCAAGGGATCAATGAGAGCGCACAATGGCCATTACTCCACAGCTCCTGCGGGCTTTTAGTGGAGCCGTGGGGCGGACAGCTTCCAGACGGCATGGTGTCCGGGCCACACCGGGTGAAAAAGGAAGAAGAGGCAGAGAGGAGAGTGGGAGGAGAGAAGGGCCGCGAGGTGAAGAAGGCCCGTCACGCTAGGTTCGTCTTTCTTGAAACTGAACTTGGTCAGTCGATCAAACGAAAGCAGGAGGAGCAACAAGTGGCCTGTTGGTATGAAATCGTCCCAGCAAGCACCTTGATTTCTTGGATTAAATGCATTTAATACATTTTCATACATTTGTAAGAGAAACTGATGCCGGTAGCTTCTACACTCTACACAGGCAGCGTCAAGTTGGGAGGATCACACTATGCCCCATGTGCCCCTCCACCAGTTCTTTCTATCTTTGTTCAACACACACACTAAAGTCCCTCAGAGTGAGTGTGGGTCAATCTCTCAAATTTGTTTTATTTTTACTAGCCTTCTCAGAGGGAGATAGTTGTGTACGAGTAACAGGAGGAGGTGCAAACTTTTCCACATGGGTGATATGGGTTTGGATAAATCTTGTAGGGTTTTTGGTTTGTTTAATTCTGTATTGAAATTACATGGAGGATTAACTAAATAAAGGATTAGTTTAAATAAAAGAAGAAATCAAAAGAGTGAAAATACTTTTTCACAGCATTGTAACTTTGTACATGTTACTAACTCCCTTGTTGGATAGCTTTGCTATGACACAGAAAACCTTGTAAATACAATCTGAGCTTGTAAACCTTGTAAATAAAATCTTTCCTTATTGCTGTGTCTTGATATAGAAAAAAAATCTCCAAGTCATGGTGCCGTCACTGGGCCTGACGGGTTATACAGCACCGCTGGAGCAGATACCGCTAAAGTTCTTACTCAAGGGCCCAACAGTGGCTGCTTAAAGATGAGAGTCAAACTATTAACCTTTGAGTTGATTATCAGTAATCTATCACTGTCCCCAGGACACATATGACCCCGATTCCAGCTTTCACTCGCTCAGACAAGGTCTATTGCAGGGGTGCCCAAATAATTCCTTTTAAAGGGGCAAACGTTCTCAGTGAAGAGACAATTAAATACATTTATTGAAATTTAACTATATCACATTTTTATTGTTAAATAAAACACCACTGTCGCTTCAAATGAACACTGCTTTTGTTAACTTCGAAGGATGCTTGAAAATCTTTCTTTTCAGGAGCAGAAACATTTAAACGTGTAAATTCGCAAAGAAAAACATGCAGAGCAAAAATGATCTGAAAATAAAGAGATTTAGAGCTAATGTAAATTGAGGAATAAAGACAGTAAAGCAACTGTTTCATAAGTTTGTTTATCCGTATGCCACTCCCTCATACGCTCCATTATTAACAGCCTCATCAGGGTTGCCAGACTAAGAATAACCTGTCAGTCAAAGCTTTGGCACCAGGTTGGATATGATGGGAGACGTTATTAATATTTTCTAGCTTGTATTTATATTTTAACCAGCCCAAATTTTGCCCTCCAGCAAAATTGTGTTTTTCTCAGAAATCTGCAACGCCGAGCCTCACTCATATCCATCATGGGTTAAACGATCCCTGCTGACAGGAGCTCCACAGCGCCCCCTCTGTTCTTCACTGTCTCCTGTAGAATTGTGGTCAGTTGACGTATTGCAGCAGGAGTAACAGGAAGTTTAGCACTTGTTGAAAGAAATTCCACAACTGACATGCTTTTTTTTCTGACACCCTACACTGTCAAAATATCAAAATGGCAAATTAAATTGTAGGGTGTTTTAAAAAATGCACCTGCAGCAAAAAATAAGTAATTTATTTTATATTTTGCTGTCTAAGGATCAACAGGTTGAAATAAAGCGAAGTGCATTTCTCTGGTGGCTACAGGTGGCTACAGTGATTCTCATCTCAAATGTTAATGACGTCGCTCTATGGCGTTCCAGACAGGCGTGTGTGTACCTAATAATGAACCCACTGATTAATACAGTATCTCACTCACACTCCTGCTACAAGTGACATCAAACACCCACTAGAAAAGTCTTCAAAAATATTCTGTTCTCTTCGACTTATATTCCTCTCGAGAGGGACAGATGGCTCTCTAAGCTCACACAAGCATATCATCAGGCACTGAGCCGCTCTCCCCGTCTCCATTTGACAGGATGTGATTTCTCAGTTTAGTCAAAGCCCGAGAAAAGACCGGGCCCCGTCTTTTGTGCCGACCATGAGCGTATGAATGAAGAAGGAGGCAGAAAGGAATGAAAGAGAGGCTGCCAAAAGGTGAACTTGTGCAGAAAGACTTTGGGGACGGCGTGGTGGGGGTTTAATGTGTGCTGCAAAAAATTAGCCACTGCCTTGCAGATTCCTGATGGGATTTGAACCAAAAACACCAGCACTCACTGTTCCGGTAGGGGGTCTTTTCCCCAGCGACCGACCCAGCATGTGGTAACCAATCGCACACATATACTAAGAAATAAAAAGAAGGTGAATTGGAACTATCCAGGAGAAGCCACTCATAAAACTTATTTATATTAAATATAACCAAGCTGCTTTGCAGAATACACTCTACCATATCACTCACTGCTTCCAAATATTAGTCAATAGCACAGCTGACAGTAAAGTTTACATCCAGTTTTAAGGACCCAACTGTTATATATCTCTGGAGTTAACTTTTATCATTTTCTCCCATGAATTAGCTTGAACAGTTTAGAAATGCACATTACATTAAACAATTTGTTATCATCATATAATAAAGACTTCAACTTTCTTGGTATCGATTATGATAGGGCCCATCTGAAAAGGCTAGTTTGACAGCACAGTGGATTGTACATCTTTATTTCCATACACATAGAACAATTTCACGCCCCCACACATGTGTATGTATTGACTTTTTTGGTTATTATTACTATTTAACTAGCGAACCAGTTGCTATGAAATATCAGGGGCAGGCTGAAGTGATTTCAATTCACATAGCCAAGAATACAACATATAATAAACAGCTTTCCATGGTAGTGTAGGTGCCTACATTCTTAGGACCTGTGTTTGGTCCTTGCTTAGCAAAATCATCAAAATAAAGTGGTTCCTGATGAAAAGATACTGGAAAGAGGTACAGTTACTGAAAAGCCTGATTGCTTTTGTCTAAGGTTTGGTAATTGGCATATTGGGAACAAAACACACAAACAAACGATTCAGGACTCCAGGCTCACAATAACCCCACAAAGACCCTGATCAGGCAAACAGAAGAGACGCAGCGCTGACGAAACACAATACTCCATAAAAGCAGCAGCTCGGCTCATTCTGAACACTATAATACTCGTGTGACTGAGTAATAAAGATAATTGTTTAATATCTGTGCAACTGAAAGGAGAAGTGCCCACATTATATGGCACCGAGCCATTCACGGAACAAGCACAGGCAGCTTACCTTAAACGTCCTGTTTTGTTCGAGATCCATATCTGGGTGAAAAGCACAACAGGCACTAAAGAGTCCCTACGCTCAGCGTTACCGTTAGAGGAGGGTCGCCACGGTTCAAAAGCACAGGAGTTTCCCCAAACAGTCTGAATTCCAATACACACAAACAGAGGAGTGTTACTGGCGGTGCAGAGTAATAGCATTTACCCAAACAAATTAGTCAAATGAATTGCGAGAAGCATGTGATCAAGTACACAAGTGAAACGTTTAGGACCGGTACGTAGATATCGGGCGTGTCGGGTCATGTTCGACTCCTGGAACTTCGAATTCTAAGCAAAGAGCTTTAAATAAACAACACAACCGTGACATATATATATATATATATATATATATATATATAAAATGT
>JAYDZG010000030.1:8880513-8891941 GCA_034509265.1 Microcambeva bendego
AGGGTTTGACTTTTGATTTCCATGGAATTCCAGAGCATAATCATTCCAGAATAAATAATAATAATAATAATAATAATCAGAAGAAGAAGAAGAAGAAGAAGAAGAAGAAGAAGAAGAAGAAGAAGAAATAATAATAATAATAATAATAATAATAATAATAATAATATTAACAATAATAATAACAATGATTATTATTGTCACTATTAAAATAATAATATAATAATAATAATAATAATAATATGAAGAAGAAGAAGAAGAAGAAGAAGAGTAGCTGTAGTAATAATAATAATTTTCTAAATAATTTGAAGAAAAAAATAAATAAAGGAATATTAAAAACTTTTTTGTCCTGGTGACTTGGGTTAGAAACTTGCCTCATTCTGATTTTGGTTATTTGGCTAGTGTGCCATGTTTGCACTTGATAATCCTGAGCCATTCCTTCTTTATTCATGACCAACAAAAAGACCAAAAAAGCAACCAGTCCACTGTTTTCAGCTTTTTACCACCAGCGCCAGTCTGACAAGCTACAATTAGTTCAATTTAGTGAATGAGAAAAGGGCCTCGTACATCCACACGCTCCCCAATAAAGCACGCCGAGAAAGAGGGAGGACCACAAAACCAACAATCGGGCTAGCTGTGGCGATTCAAATGAGTCTGAATGAGGCTCGCCATCGCTCCCTTGCTTCAGCATCACACATAAATCAGGCTTTTGTTCAGCGCCCGGTAAAGCACTGTCAATCACACGGATTGTTTTCACAGGAGCGGCGCGTTCTTATGAATTTACTCTTTCACAGATTAAAGGGACCCCCCGCTCCAAGAGCCACAAACGGGCGGTCGACGAGGCTGAAGTTAGCCATCAGCGGGCCGCTCGCACACCCCGGCGACATCAAAGACCGTGAAACGACCAATCGGATTTGTCTCGGAGACATTAAGTGATGAATATGGTGTGCCGCTTGGCACAAAAGTGCTTTTGTCTGGCTCGCACGAGGGCCATTCAGGGCCCGAAAAAAGGGCCCGTTTGATAGGCCGATGGGGCCTTGAGCAGCACCCAAACTTTCTAGGCGATTTAGAAAAATGCAAATGATCCCGCATCAATCACATTTATACATTAAGTGCACTTAGTCCTTAAAGTGTGTTACAAATCGGCTTAAAAATGTGTGTAAATGTTTTGAGATTTGACTAAAATGTACATAAATTAGCTCTGATGTGTTTCGGGTCGTCATCCTGCCTTAACCACCTGTAATATTAGCACAACGCCGATCTACAGTAAGTACAGTGTGGTTGAAGCCTTTTCACCTCTAGACTAACTGACCACAAAACTCTCTCTTGGGTCAATAGACAGACAAACAGACGGCTAAACTGAAATCTAGACAGTTAGATAGGTAGAACTCTGGACAGACAGACAGATAGTAGATAGATAGACAGACAGTTAGGACCAATGTCTTCTCAGACCTTTTTACTATAATGTACATTGGTGGCTGCTGTTTGAAACGTCTTAGAGATGTTTAGCCACAACTGGTTCATCAGTGGGGTTCTGTAAGCACTTTTTATAATGTTATTTAATATCCACATTTTGCCTGAGAAGCAGACAACATCTATGTGCCCATTAAATAGGGTTAATTTGGCTTTACTCCTTAAGGTCTAGTGGCTCCAGGATCTCGAAAGCAGTTATTCTTAAATCTTTTTATACACAGTAAAATTAAATTACAGAATTTTCTAAATCATAAAGTTGATGTGTATCAAGTAAGGTCAGGGATAGCCTTGTGATTAAGATGTTGTACTAGCAAGGAGAAGGTTTGTGCTTCTAATCCCACCACGGCCTTGTTGCCCTTGTTAGTTTCTTGTGCACGGCCCAGCAACACACCGTAAAAGTTGTATTTATTTATATTCATTTTAACAAAACTCCAGATAAATCACAGTGAAATAAAGACACTGGATACATTTCAGTCTCATGTATTAGAATATTTTGTTTTTAACAGCCAGAGACGTCCGAATCTGATTCTCAGAACTGTTTAACGGACGTCTAGTGCACACAATTACAAACACTGTGAGCAGTGCTAATGGATGTATTGTTCATTTCTTGCTGGAATTACTGTCATTACCGAGACAAAACATAATATATGAGATTAAAAACGGTGGTCAAGTAGACCCCCCCCACACTCCAGAGCGGTTCATCGTCATCATCAGTCTTCCCCAGCTTTCTATTCAGCGTCTGTATCGGCCTTTTCAGAGAGATTGGTTACACTAGAAAGCTATTCACAGATCCTGAACCGCTTTGAACTTCAACTGTGCATCGTCTCTTAAAAATTAACCCGCGAGGCAGCCGATCTCAAGGCTGTTCGGGCGCTACCCCTTCCCCACAGTTACCCTCGCTGTTTTCTGGCCAATAATAAATTGTGCCATCAATTAAACCACGCTGACACGGTGCAGAGTGGCCGCTTTGGAAACGCCAGCCGACACAGGACCAGCGTGAATGATTTTTACAAATGGGGAGCTGAAAGTGATTTCAGGAGGAGATAAACCCGTCGCCCCGGGCGCATGGTCTTGTTTTCTTTTTTTTTTTTAATGCAGATTTTGTACTCATGCTGCTGAGAGCTCGTAGCCTGGATGATTTATTGAACAGTGGATATTAAACTTGCCTTTTCAGATCCTGGTCACACAGATGCATGCAGACGCGATTTAACTAAAGTCTCTGAGATGCATTTCAATACACCAGTGTTGCATTTTGTCTCTAATAATTAAACTTATTTAAAAAATTATAATAATTCAATATAATTTAATACCAATAATAATTCTGACCGAATTTTTTTAAATAAAATAAAATTGACCGAAACTGAGAGTTGGAAAGACATAGAGCTTGATTTTTTTTTTTTCATTTGTACCTACTTGACCCTGGTCAGGCGTGCTTTGGATCAGTCAGGGTATCCACATTGATTCACTTTTATTTACTCACTCAACCCTAGAGAGATTCTCAGGCAGCCAGTTCACCTAGCATAGTTAGTCCTGCACTAATAAATGAAAGGTTGCTGGTACATACCCCACTGCTGTTTGGTTCTAATTTTGGGCCTCTGAGCAAATCCCTTAACCCTCAACTGCTTGGACAGCGTACTTGCACAGTACTGGACGACACTTTGGATTAAAACCTCTACTACATGTCAAAAATGTAAATGCATTGTTGATGGCATTTCGGTGTTGTATTAGCATTCACTGTACTGAAAGTCTCCCCTTAGATCTTGGAACATGACTGCAGGAATCCACTTTAATTCAATCACAAAAATATTGCAAAGGTCTGACTCAAAACTCTATATATCATTGCACTGAGCATAGAAAATGTGTTTGTACAGCTTTGAATGTATTTGAAATGACCAATCGAAGATTATAAAATACTGAAGATGATGCCATATGAAGTATTTATTGACAAACAAATCGTCCTATGTAAGTTTATGTATTTTTTTCCTAATGATTCACACTTTAAAGGCTTTCTTCTCTTCACAATGTTAAACGGGATAACATCAGACAAGCAAAAATAATAAACTGATAAAATAATTAAATATTTTAGGTAAAAAATAATGGACATACTCACATGCTTCATCATGCTCTTTCACATGCACACACACCAGCTTCTATTAAACATATAAAGGAAGGTTTTTTTAATCCCTTATCACCTATTGTTGCAATTTGCAATAAATCACTTCCTTTAAAATTGCACCCAAGATAATATTCCCCTGATGCTGCTTGGTTCTTAAGTAATACATAAGCACTGGAAAACTGCAAATACCGTAATTCCCGCACTATAATGCGCATGCTAAAACGTACAGTCTACAAAATAAGGTAACGGTGTTCATAGTGTAGTAAAAAAAGTAACGGAAGCAGAACAGTGAGTTTAGTTGAACTTTATTCTACTATTTAACAAAACACTCACATTATTTTTTAATCAATCAAACTCTGTTTGGTCTTAACTTGGCGCGGCTCATTTTCTTGCTTCCTCCACTTCCGAACGACAGATTCATCGAGCAGCTGCTCTATTCGCATTTATAACCGCGTAGCTGAGTTTGAATTGTGCCTCATAAGCACTTCTCTTCACTGGAGTTATTTTCGGGGGTCCTTAAACAAACAAATGTTGTCCTGCAGCATATCTGTAGTTCACCTGCCGGAGGAGTGGAGAAGGTAAACGTACGTACTGTGCGTATTACGTAATGTTCTCTGATTGGTTGCCAGTTTACGTAGTTTACGTATGATGTACCTGTGTCAGCGAAAAATGGTCCGACAGTCAATCAAGCAAACTAACAACATTTTTACAGATTTTGGAACTCAGTTCACACCGGATTATTGGGCGCACGGCCGAAGGCTCTTAGGTGCGCCATTTAGTGCGGAAAATACGGTAATTGATAAATCTCCTACTGGTTCTCACCCTATGTTGAAATAATCCACACTCCATGACATTCATATATGTGGTTCTAGCTTTTCCCACTTCTCTATATCTCTGTTATTTTCTTAATACATCTGTCCATCTTCTGACACAACCTAAATGACATCCTGACATAAAGATGATTGGTCTTCTAGTCACAATACATGTATGGATCCAGTTGACCAAAGGTTCTGACCACTGCACATTTTACATGTCCATTTTTGTAATACATGTACATTCAAAGCACAAAAAAAAGAAAAACAAACAAACAAAAATTCCAAGCAACCTGTGGTGGGGTTAGAACCAGCAGCTTCATGAATACTTACTAAGTTCTCTAAACACAAGACTACATATGTCATGAACAACAGCATGCCCCCAGCAAATAAAGTCTTTAGAAAAAGGGGACCTCGTCTTGTAATTGTGACTGTTCTTGCACCAGCACATTTAACATGTACATTTCTGAAATACATAAATGTACATTCAAAGGGTAAAAAAAACAACAATCATGCTGTGGTAGTGCTTGAACCAGCAGCTTTTTGAATCCTTGTCCAGTCTTTTAGTCACAGGGCTACAACAGTCAATGTCAAAGAAATGCCCCATCAAATAAAGCAAAGAAAAAGAGAACTACTCTATTAATAATGACCAAGAATTTAGGAATATACAGCCAGATCCTTCTAAAATTGCTAACAGACAGAGGTAGGGTTTGAACCATCAACCTCATACACTCTAACCCAGCTCTCTAATCACTGGTCTATCACAGCTGTGCACCTGCTGCACATAAAGTTGTGCTCCTGAATATTCAGCCAGTGATCTTAAATTGTTACTGATCCTAAGGCCATGATTTGACAGTGGAGGGTTTGAACCAGCAACATCATACTTGTTAGTAAAATACTCTCAGCACTCTGTTACAGCTTCCAAAAAGGTAAAAAAGAACATCAAAAACAGTAACCAATCAAGATGTTGTAGGGCTTGAACCAGAAGATTCATGAAGGCTTAACCTCTACTCTAACCACAGGGCTACAACTGCCTTTGCAATTGTGATGCCCACAGCTTATAAAGTATTTTACAAAAGGGGAACTTGTCTTTTAATCTTGACCAGAAGTTAAACTGTTCAACAATTCAACAATAACAAACAGACAGAGGTGGGGTTTGAACCACAATCCTTCCACATAGAAGCCATGTACTCTATCTACTAGCCTACTGTGCCTTCTGGACTATGCAGTCCTCCATCAAGCCTTGAGCAAGTTGTCTTTTGACAATTTGGATTAAAAACTCTGGCATTTTTAGTAAGATGTTTTTTTTAATTTTAGAGGCCTTAAAAGAAGCAGTGTTTGAAACAAGATTTGTGATGGCAGTACTGTAACCACTCGACTACAAGTGGCACAGATTAGTTGGATTTCTCAGCACATAAAGTCTTGAGAAAAGGGGGAACTTTACTTAAATATACTAAATATTCTTAACTATACAGTCAGGCGTCTTAAAATGCTCAATGACCAAACACTGGTGAAGCAGCACTGCTGGGGCTTGAAATTACAGCCTTTAGTGAATATACAAATTTGGGATTTGAACCACCAATTTAAAGCATTCTAAACCAGTTCTCTAACCACTAACCTATGATTGCTGTTTACATATTCAGTGTTCCATCAGATAAAGTCTTAAGCAAGATGTCTTTTGATCATTTTGACCAAAAGTTCCTGAATAATCAGCCAGAGATCTTAAATGGTTAGAGATCCTAAAGCCATCATTTGACAGTGGAGGGTTTGAACCAGCAACATCATGCTTGTTAGTAAAATACTCTCAGTACTCCCCGTTACAGCTTCCACTAGCCGGCTTGATCCCCCATTACATGAAGTCTGGAGCAAAAAGGAGAACTTGTATTTAGAAAAAAAAATCACTATTGTCCAACCAGAAGTTTTAAATTGCTAAATGGTCAAACACCAGAAAATTGCAATAATGGGATTGGAACCAATGGCCTTATGTCTATCAATTGAACATACTAACCACTGCACCAAGAAGAGACTGTTTCAAAAAGACATCTCACTGCTACCATTTAAATATCAGCCAGGATAATGTTCACCTGATGCCTGTTTGTGCTTCAGTAATACATAAGCACTGGTTTCTTGAAGGGTCGCTCATAATGAAAAGCAAAAATAGAAATAATATTTTTTATTTATTTGCAAATCAATTCATTAGTCTTCCAGACTGTTGAACTCTTCAATAATAACAAAGAGACAGATGTAGAGTTTGAACCACCAGTCTTACACATACTAGTCAGGTTCTCTAGCCACTAGCCTCCTGTGTCTTCAAAATCACTCACTCCTCCATCATGTAAAGTCTAGACCATGTTGTCTTTTGATGTCTTAAAATGTCAGAGGCCTTAAAAGGAACAACATGAAAGAAGCAGGGTTTGAACCTGCAACCAAAGATTTGTGATGGCAGTACTCAAAACACTTGACTACAAGTGGCACCGATTAGCTGAATCTCCCAGCACATAAAGTCTTGAGAAAAGTGGAACTTTTCTTAAGTGGACTAAATATTCTTAATTATCCAGACAGACATCTGCTCAGCGGCCAGACACTGGAGAAGCAGCACTACTGAGGCTTGAACATACAGTCTTTCATTTGATATTCTAACACATTTAGCACTGTGCCACAACTGTTTGGAGCCTGATGTGTTCCCCAGAAATATTGAGGGGATTAATAAATTTTGTTAAAGAAGCTTTAACTTGTTAATTGCTTCAATGTTAGTGTAGAATAAGATGTGGGGTTTGAACCAGTAACCTTGTGCACATCACTGTTGTTCTCTGACCACCGGGCTATAACTGTCCTGTAAGTTTAATGTGAAATTAAACAAAAGGGGTTTGTAGAACCGCCCCCATACTAAGTCTTGAACAAAAGTCTTGAGCAAACCTTTTTATACTCTTGACTACATGTTTATGAATCTTTATGAACATATTTATGAATGTATCATCTACATAAAGTTGTCACCTGTCTTGACATTTTAAGAGCTTAGAGGAAATCAGGGTACGTAAATGTCTCACAGACAATAATTAGGGGTGAAGATCAAACCAGCATCCTCACACATACTTGTGTTCGAAAGTGTAGTTCAGTTTCCTTGAGAATGGCACCTCACAGACTCATTACTAAATAAATAATTTTTATTTAACATAAAATAAGCATTCTCTGTATAAAACAAATCCATATAAACACGTATGAAAAGTTACAAGTGCACACTTATTTAAAAGCTGTTCATACAATACAAATCTCTCACTGCTCATCTCGTGTGCGACTCCGCCAAGCACAGGTCGCACTATTTCTTCTTCCACACAGCGATTCACCTGTGCTGATGAGCGAAGAGTCGACTCTCTGATTCAGTAGTCTGTGCACTCGGTTCGTCAGTATAAAAATATAGTAGTTTTAAAAGTCTCTGAGCAAAGGTCCTTGTCTGCCAACGTCGTCCCGAGACTTTCTGCGTCTCACGTGTAGGTTTCTGGGCTGGTTCATTTTTGAAGACGGAACATCTGGAGGTGGAAGGTTCCTTCTAAGATGCTGCTTTGTTTTAGCGCATCTGCCAGCTGTGGGATCAAACACTGCTGAAACTGCGGTCCTTTTCAGCCCCAGTACAGGTAAACAATGTCCATTTGGGTTCCTGGATAAAATAAAAAGAGTTGAGTTAATATCGTCACCGACCACATTCGGGAATTCGCAGCGCTTAACTGTATGAGCGTTTTAATAATATACAGAATACGATTATTCTGTTTATACTAATACTAATACTAAATAACATACGATTTTAATGCACATATCATGTCAGTCTGAAGTATCAAATCGTTAATATTAAATCGTTAATCGTTCATTCTATGAACTACCTAAAAAATATTAAAAAAAAAAAGACTAAATATCTGGCAGCTCAGGGTCCAGTATATTTAATATATAACACCCCTGATGTTATATACACTACAACCTCGTAGACTAACCGACAAACTAAAAAAAAAAGTATGCGCAGTCGGGTTGCGCTAAGGCCCCGCTTGCGTCTCTGTACCTGTCACTAGAAGCCGTCGAACCACGCCGCGAAGTCCAACAGTTCTTGTTCCTCTGAGCTCAGGTGCTCATAACTTCCTTCGTCCGACGAGCACGCGGACCGTGGTGACTCGGGACCCGACGAGCACCCGCTGGAGACCGTCGGAGACGAGACCGCGCATCGGAAGGCCGTGGACACGGCGTCGTGCTCCTCCAAAAGCCTCTGTAGCGCGCGGATGTACTCCACGGCAGAGCGCAAGGTTTCCACTTTGCTCATCTTCTTGTTGGCGGCGCCGTTGGGAACGTGTTGCCGGAGCGTCTGGAAGCCCATGTTGACCTGCTTCACGCGGTTCCTCTCGCGCTCGTTGCGCCGCGCGACCGCCACCGGCTGCTGATTCGTACCCATCCCGACGGCGACCCCGAGAGCCCCGAAATTCAGCCTGCGCGTGCACCGGAGACGCTCGGGGCTCGCGCCGCGCTGCCGCTTCAGCACCGCTCGCTCAGATTTCTGTACCGGCGCGTAAGTATCCGGGATGTGCACCCGGTATGCGTTCTGCACCATCTCCATTTGCGTAAAACAAACCAAAAAAGAAGCACGAAATGTAAAAACCCAAGTGCAAATGTAGCGCTCTCGTGCCGCTCGCGTGGCACCAGTTCAACACCCGATGTGACACCGACGGGCCACACGTCGCCCTTTTCTACCCGCTTCGCATCCCCACCCCTCTGTTCGAACGCACGCTCCGCCGACAAACCCCGCCCACGCACACTCGCGCACACTCGCCCGGTCCCCTCTCTCCTGACGCGCGAGCCGGGCGCGTGGCTCGGACGAGTTCAAAAGAATCTATTTGTCGCCGCACGCACGAGCGCCCCGACCCGCTGGTGGAATTCGCGCACTTTATTTAAGCCGCAGTGTAAAGTGTGTAAGGCGACTCCGCAGTTTACACACCACAGCGTGGGATGTAGAAGTTCGTGTTAAAACGCGCACGTTTTGGCACTTGATGTGGATGTGGATTTTTAAAAAGGCTACCATGTATAAGAAACGCAGATCTGATAATAATAATAATAATAATAATAACAATAATAATAATAATAATAATAATAATAATAATAATAATAATAGTACTCTTTTTATATTGGTCAGGGTCGCAGTGCGTTAATTGCAAGGCTGGCGAACCCTAGGACCGGGCACCACGTATTATACACACTTAAATGTCTGTGTGTCTGCGCGGGCTTACTGCGGGGGCTCCGGTTTCCTCCCACAGACTTACAGGGTTAAGGACTTTGCTCAAAGTTCCAACAGCAGCAATCTGGCGGAGGGCTTTATAATTATTGGGACCGTGGGCTTTATTCTTATTTTCTCATTAGTGGTATGTTATATATGCTTTAACGATCAATCTCGTTAGCATCAAGTTATTCCATAAATAGGAATGTAATTTTAATAGCTACGAGATCTCTTGAAAAAGTTTTCTAAATCCCAGGGGAGGAATAGTAAGCTCATAGTTTGGTTTTACCTCCATCTGATTTCCACCTTTTTGGACGCTTAAAGAAGCTTTAAGGAGAAAATGATTTTCATGTGATGATGATGTGAAAGCAGCAGCGTCGCGTCCGTGTATACACACTCAACCAAAAACCTTTTTTTTAAAATATGATTAATATGATACAACGATGGAAATATGCACCACGAAGAAAGGTGACAGCGTAGAAGAGCATGTTTTTGAAATTCTTAATAAATGGAGTTTAAAAAAGTGAGAAAACTTTTTAAAGAACCCTGTGCATGTTCTCCCTTTGTCTGTGTGGTTTCAAATAGTCCAAAGACGATGCAGCGAGGTGAAATGTGTGTGTGTGTGTGTGTGTGTGTGTGTGTGTGTGTGTGTGTGTGTGTGTGTGTGTGTGCACGGTGTACTGGGACCACTAAACATAAAATCAAACCCGACTTGTAGATGAAGAAGTGTGAGGCTGACGCCAACCCCACGGACCACTGTGATCATAATTAATCATGTTCTTTTATTCGGTCCCAACAAGTAAATGTTATTTTAAGCCTAAGACAGCATTATTTAGTATTACTAGTAAATATTATTATTGTAAATGATAAAATGTTCATACTAGAATATTAAAAGTTCAAAATTAAGTTCCCCCGATGTCTACATCAGGTGTGGTGGTTTGTCTCCATCTAGTGGTACAATTATAAAACTGCACACTCCGAATTCTCCGAATTATTTTGTCCCATTCAATAAATAAACGAAAGGAATCCCAAGACAAAAACATGATTTCCATTTATATAGCTTTGACTCGTTATTATTAGCAGCTATTTAAGTATTATTCGTAGTTCTTATTAATGTTTTTTTTTATTATTATTAATGATTTATATAAGAAAACTTGTTATTGGGTGTTTTCACATTTAGTTCATTTCAAACGAACCGTTCTGTTAAAGCGGACCAGAAAGGGAAGCAGCTGCAGATGGTCTCAGTGCTTTTTATGTTCACACCGTAAGTGAACTTTAAAGAGGATCGAGCTCTTTTTCTTGCCCTCTTTCACACCACGGTTCACACCACAGCTTCTTCAGCACCAGGACCAGTTGAATTAAGGGTAATGTGTTCAAAATGACCAGGTTTTAAGAAACGGAGAGGACCGGGTCTGCTTTGATTTCACAATGCACACAATGATCAGGTAATTGTATTATTAGTAGTTATGAGAGGTTGAATCAGGAAGGGGAAACGGCAAATTGATAAACTTCTAACGGGAGAAGCCTAAAGAAGTCGAAGAAAAAAGATTGCATTCAATTATCAAGTAGCATAAATTATTGTAAAGCTCAGGTGCTCCCTTGGGCTCATTTTTAAAAATTATTTGTTATTATTTGGCTCCATCTAGTGGTAAAACTATTAAACTGCATACTGGTTAGGGTTAGGGTTAGATTAGGGTTAGGGTTACATTAGGGTTAGGGTTACATTAGGGTTAGGGTTACATTAGGTTAACATTAGGGTTAGGGTTACATTAGGGTTAGGGT
>JAYDZG010000030.1:8907400-8918009 GCA_034509265.1 Microcambeva bendego
CATGGGGATCGAACCCGGGACCTTCTTGCTGTGAGGTGACCATGCCGCCCTCTGCTGGCCGATTCTGAATTGATTTAAAAAAGCTAGTCGTCTGAACCAGGTGTTTGGAACAGGTGAGAAGCTTCTGTTTAAGTAACTGTAGATACAGCAGTAATTCAACGACTCTTGAGGTGATTATTAAATGCATGATTGAATCTTCCAGGGTTCTTATTGAACACATTTTGAATTTATAGTTTTTTATGTTATCAAATGCAGCATTTAACGAATCAGGGTATGATCAGGAGTCGGCTCTTGTCACATCACAGCAAGAAAGTCCTGGGTTCGGTCCTCAGGTGAGACTGTGGAGTTTGCATGTTCTCCCCGTGTGTGCGTGGGTTTACTCCGGGTGCTCCGGTTTCCTCCCACAGTCCAAAAACATGCAAGTGAGGTGAGAGATACAAAATCATGTGTGGACTGATGAGTAAACACCGTGTGTTTGTCGTTCTGGATCCTTCGTTTATCTACGATGAATGAAAGTGGTTAAGTTTAACAGGCCACTTCATATTTCATGGTCCACAGCAGACAAACGAGTCTTACTGTCGACGACTCTGATTCATTGTGCAGAAGCTGTACAGGACTGGAGTCTGATACTTCTGGCGTATGCGGTACACAAGACAGAGTTAAAAGTGGAAAATTAACTTTCCGAGGTCAGTTCAGAGAGACATAACTGATGCAGTTTGAAGAAAAAGTGAGTAGATAGCATGCGAGGAAGGTTATAGATTATAAGGCTGAATCATGTGCCCATTGTGAGAGCTTTATTGATTCGTGTAACCAAACACTGGACGGAATCATTTGGTCAAGATGAATCACGAATCGAGAAAACGCACACCACCGAAATCACAAGCTCCCATCACAAGCTCCCATCACAACACTGGTTTATTTTTCTCCGTTCTACTTACGTCCAGCTACATTTCGGCAAAATCCCAAAAACATCCTATCGAGTTGAAAACTCTTTTCCCTTCTTATTCCACCCACTTTCTCCACCATGCTTGACAATAAGTACAGTGTTGGGTATAAAAAAATTCTTAATAACGTTCCCAAATTCCCAGCTTGCTTTCAAATTCTCACAAATGACTCTAAAATCACTAAAAGTTGAAAAGGATCCCTTCGTCCCGTCCACAGTCCACCCACTCCTTCTTATTTGCCCACGTTTTGGTGGATTAGTGCGTGAGGCCGGTCTTCCTCTTCACTACTGGTGCATTGAGGTACTAACCAGGGACTGCAGACTGAATGGTCAGTTTTATCTGCTACACGCACTGCCAATTGACTAAAAAAGAACATTCCAGACCAAACAGGATTGAACCCTGTTGCACACACCCCACAGCAGAAGATTGATGTGACTGATTGTGCATTTAAACATGCCGCCCCGAAGAAGGAAGAGCCCCACGGAAAGGAGAGGAGAAGCCGAAACACGGGAGAGTGTTAGTCGCAGAAGAAGGAAGGTTGTTAGAAGGCTCACAGCTCGGCTCACACATACACACCCTCTGGATGGAACCTGGACAGCAGCGGGTTCTGAAGGCTGCGAGGGTTGGCGAGGATCTGCTTGGCAGTCGTGCGAGGATTGAACTCCAACACTGAGTGATACGAGTCTGTGACAGGAAAAATGTTTTTGAGAAATCATAAACACTAAATTCTGTTTGGTCAAGGATAATTCGTGTAGGGTTTTTAATCTCAGTCTTAAATGCTACAGCGCACTTCCTAAATAGCCGGAACAGGATTAACAGGATAAAAAAAAAACATAACAAGCTACTTGCTATGGAAATTGTTAAGGAGGTGAGGTTAAGGCATGTGAAAGGCATAAATCCCCCCCAGCACTGGTGGGATGCAATGCAGTCAGCACGGCTCTGTGTCGTGCACAATTAATCGTTCCGTACCTTCATCGCTCTGTCCGTCGGGCATGAGGTCCGAGAGATCCTGGTCATCGGCCTGGATGCTGACCTGAGGCGAAGACCCTCCCACCTGCTGAATGAACTGCTGAAGGTTACACTGCCGTAGCTCCTTATTCAGCTCATCCAGCTCTTTAGTCTTGACCTATAAACCCAGACCAGATGCTCAGTGTACGTGTAAACAGTCACAGATGATGATAGTTAAACAGCTGTAGGGGTTTGCTTAGAAGTGCTGCAGGTAGGGGTCGCTATTTATCACACCTGCTCGAAAGGGATCCTTAAAAGTGTTTATGTGCAACTCCAGTGTCTTACTGAAACGGTGATTTAACCTCATCGCAGTTTCCACTATTTTGTCCACCTGTACTTTTATATTGTATTCAACCCCTTTGTGTTGGCTGCTTCAAAAATCGTACTTGTTCATACTAGAATCTGATGCTGTTAGATCTCTAGTTATTCGACTTCCCGAAACCCGAGGTTTCTTGATTTTTTTTTTACATCTGTAGTTCATCAAAGCAGCCACCAGGAGGCAGCAAAACACTTGTATTTAAGCAAACGATTAAAAAACGCGTTTTATCGATCGCCTGTCTTATCTCAAATCGTTGCCCATCAAGACACGGTTGGATTAGTACAATTAGGAACTTTAGTTTTAATTAAACAATTATGGAATGAATGATGACGCCAGGTAGAAGCCAGAACTTCTCATTTACACTGAATGTGCACAAATGTCCTCACGACTTTGTAGAGGAGTAGATGAATGGTGTCCTAGAGTTTCAAGGTTTTGGAAATCAATGATACTTTTGCCTTCATCTGGTTCTTGCTTGTATTTTTGGTTGCTCTTGGTGGGACACTGGAGTGGGACGTGATGCCTCTGTTAGGAGGTTGAGGCGTTCGAGGAGGATGTGATGCAGATTGTAACATGGGTTTTTTTGGCCTGCAGGGATGTTAGTCATGCTGGGTTTACACTGGTGTGTTTGTTTAACCTCATTACTAGTTGGGTTTGATACATGTGACGCACGACTCGGAATAAACTTCGGTATGGGCAAATATTCTTAACAAACAGACTGTAATCTTTTTTGCACCAGGGACAGGTTTCATATTTATCAGATATAAATTCACAGACCTGCTGGGGTAGGATGATTTCAAATTGAATAAGAAAGGATGCAATAACACCTTTTGATTTAAAGATCAGGGGTGTGTTGGAAATCCTAATTAGCTGCCTCACTGCCTACATAGACAGCTGTCTAACCAGTGAGGTTTAGGCTATATTAGGTTTAGGTATAAGGCAGGCTATTTAGGCATTGATTACATCGGTTTTCGTTTACTAAGCTAACACAGTTAGCATCGGTCCATTCAAACTAATGGGAGGTGGCGCGACGCACTAGTAGGTCAAAAACGCAGACCTTTATACACTAAATAACTACAAGACTCCCTTTTCCAATAAGGCAGCATCCGACGCTCACTCGTTCTACACAGAATATAGCGCTTATATTTGCAGGTGACTTATTAGGCAGGATTATAAGGCGCTCGAAGACTTCTTACCTGCAGAAGATCGTCCGCCATCTTCAAAGCCTTGTTCGCCCCCTCGATTGAAGTACCCAGTTCTGATCCCTGATGCTGCGCCACGTCCAGCTGCGTCCGTAACTTCCCCACCGACTCCTCCACGCTGACCTGTGCGTGCCGAATGCCGTTCCTGGTGTCCGCCTGGACCTGGATGTCCCGTTCCAGTCTCCCGCACCGAGTCTCTGTTTCGTGGATCATCCGACTGTGATCGTCCAGCGCCACGTGGATCTCTCTGAGCTGCCCGACCATGCTCTGTTCTCGCTGAACCTCTGCGTGATACTCGGACTCCCAGTAATCCAGATGTGCCAGCTCGGCCTCGTTGCACCTGAACGTCTCGCCCAGGTAGTCCATCTCCTCCATAAGGTCCGGAGGAAGGCTGGGAGGTGGAGGCTGCTCCAGGGCCCAGGCTTCGGAGTCCAGAGACTCCAGGTGGTCCTGGAGAGCCTGCAGCCTGCTCTGCTGCTGAAGAACGTGCCGGAAGATCTCCTCTTTGGACGGGCCAGCGTGCGCATAGGGGGAGGGTGCCCTTTGCTCCGTGAAGTCCCTAGGCACCCTTTTGGGCTGCTTAACACTTGGTTGGAAAGAGGTAGATGGCCCAAGGTTAAAGCTGTGAGCCTTTTTGGGGTCTTTTTTCTTAGGAGGCTCTGGCTCAAGAAGTTTTGGGAGAGAGGGAGGGCGGTCCAGGTCGGATCCTTCGCTGCTTGTGGGGCCGGTCCGGCGCAGGATAAACTGCACTTCGTTGCTCAGCTGGCCGAGTTTGGCCAAAGCTTGTAGAGGGCGTTCGTTAGCGACGAGCTGACGTTCTTTGTCTCTTAACTTCTGGACCAAGACGTAGCGACCTGTTTGTCCTAGAAGGAAAAGATCATTAGCTTATTGCTATCGGATTGCTATTGGATATATTTGAATATTCTTAGTAGTTTTCTATCCTGATTAACTTTGCTGGAAGAATACAGTGTGGATATTAGCTTACACTGCTAGCATTTTAGCGTTATAAATTCTCACTGTGGTCACATTTAGCGGTCCTGCTTGCTAATGGGAATCCAAGGAGCTGTCCAAGGAGCCATCGACTCCGATGTGTGCGCAATCGAGAGCCCCGCCCAGTCCACTACTGTGCACGGTCCTTACCCATCCGATTGTTCCTCACCCAGCAGTCTAGAGGCTACAGTTAGGTGAGCCCAGATTCGAATCAGGGAGTTCGGAATCTCAGTGCTGGTGTGACAGCAGATTACAGTCGTAACAAACGTCCAGGCAGCCAAATCCTCCCAAAAGTTGGTTGAGAAACTACTAAGCTAGAGTGAAATCTTCTCCAGCTTGGAAAAGAGAAGAACCTCTCCCCAGTGAGTAAAGGTGAGAGGTGTTTAAGAGTTTGTGGAGGTAAACACTGGAAGTGCTCTTCGGTATTGCACAGATGCCAACTAAATCCAGAACACTCCCTGCAGCACGTAATGTACTATTCCCTGTTTTTAATTGCCCAAGGGAACACATGAATGAAGTTCACTGAAGGTGAAGCTGTGGCGGCATGCTTTCTCGAAACTCTGAGAGTAAATACGACTCGTTTACTGTAAGCAACAACAGTACGGTTGTCAGTTTGACTTCAATTCTAAGACATTGCTTTGCTGATATCCTGTACCTCCGTGTGCACTCGTGAATAATGTCATATACACCAAGATGTCGGTTTCCTGGGGTTTGCTGATAAGCCGCCGAGAAAGTTCTGTCTCGCAGAAGTGAAATGCTAATACATACCTATGGCCTGAGCGAGGGCGATGACCACATCCTGACAGGACGTTTCCTCGGACAGGCCGCAGACGACCCGCTGCACCCCATCCACCCACACCTTTAACTCCATGGCTGTGTACGAGCTTCATGCAGCAACTTCTTTACATGGCGCTGTCTCTCTGGAGAGAGAAAAACACACACAGGTGAATGATAAAGCTTAATATCTTCATTCATTAATAAACTTATTATCTTAATATTAATATCTTAATCTTAATAAACTTCATTCAGCATGAGGGACAGTACGAACTTATTGGTTGAGACTAGAAGGTTAGATCCCACAACCATGAGCGTCTGACCACCTGAATGGCGCTCCTTAATATAGTCTCACATATCGGTACCATTTGTTAGATTGGTGCAATTGTAGGTGTAAAACAAACCAGACTCGATGGTTTAATCCAAAGGTTCTCAGGAAAACTAAATTATTACACGTTCACTGAGGATGACAAAGGACGACGAGCTCTTGATCATGGGAAAAGTGGCTTTACTTCCAAAACTAGTGCTCGGACTGGTGGTTCCTCCTTCATCACTGTTGTTCAATCCTAAAGATCAGAATATTTCATAGTCGCCATCTGTTGATCTTTGCATTATTGTGGAAGACTAATCAACCCATGTCCACTGGAGACCCAAGACGCAACATAGACCATAGGGAGCTTAAAATAGATCTCCATGGCATCACAAGGATTGTTGAGAATCACCATCATATCAATAAATATGAACAGATGTGTGGAGGAATAAATGTTTACTTACAAAAGGCTTGATTCAGGGACCCCATGAAAAGATAGCACACTGGCCCACTGTTAACCATAAATATTCAACTATAACATCTCTCTATTTGATACTCTTTCATCTTTTACACTATCGAAATTCATTTTGATGGTGGTACGTTCTGAAGGTGAAACTTCCTGAATGGAAAAATGAGTTTCCTTTTCTTTCTCGACTTGCTCCGGGCCATTTGAAGTCCACAGCGAGCAATTACCCTTCGCCCCTCTTTTGGGAATGAACTGACTGAACCATTTCATCTGAAAACAAAGCGGTCGTGTACTTTTTTTTCGCCAGAACAGGGAACAAGGAAGAGGAAGTATCATTTTAAAGAAGTATTCGATTATACATTTATTGGCATTTAGCAGATGTCATCCAAAGCGACTTCTCTTGTTGAGGCTTAATCCTGCAACCTTCTGAGGTTAACTACTGTATTACTGCTTCTCTAATTATTGTATTGATGATGTTAGCAAAATAAAACCTTATGTTCTTATATTTTTAGGGCTTGGGTCAATCATCATCCTAACCCTAACCATACAGTATCCCTGCTAGACTCTTCTTAATCCACCTTCATTATGTTACCTATTGGTTATGTGTTCGTTCTATGTGTGTAAAAGCGGCACGAGTCACAATGACAATTCATTCATGAAGCCTGGAAGCAGTGAAAAGATATAAAAGTAACAAACATTTCTTTCACACTCAGATGTTGACACTGGAATGAAGCGCCAAGGAATGCCGCCCTACCGGACCGAAAATAGACATCTAAACCTCACAGAGACAAAAGGAATTCCAAAAGTAACATTTTGACATCTTACTGTGGCGTAAATCTGTCAACAGGAGCACAAGGGGAACCGGTAACGACCTGAAGACGTTTCTAAAACATAGCAATTACGCGCCAGGCGGGCAAACGATCTTCAAATGTCGACACCTCGGCGGAACTGCGTGAATACATGCGATCGAATAAGGGATGTAAACCCAACGACGTTGTACCTACTGTCAATGTTCGGGTCTTTTTGCTGCCAGTGCAGTGCGACGGGTGCTCTGCACACATCAGATCTGGCTTTTGAATGACTAAATCAGGCTCTTAATGAAGGTTTTTGACTGCACCGGATTGAGATTTATGGATCTCAGGAACATCGATTGGTATTGTAGAGGGTTTAGGTCAGTGAGAAACGATTATATGGTTCTAATGCTTTCACTTAAATGCAAACTCACTGACACTTAAAAGCTGCTGCTAATGGAGTATTGATCTGTTGTCATGGTTGAGGTGAGTAAAAACCAGCCAGACGTGTCTGTATGTAGACCTCGACCAGCCTGATCTAAATCAGGAGAGTAAAACATCTTGTGTTTAGGAGGAATCTCATCTCACATGGGATGGTACGGTTTTGTTTTAAATATATTTAGCACCTTTTGTCCCTCTGTATCTACTACTGCAGATTCCTTGACTAACACACAGCTCTTCCGACACATGGGTAACATTCAACCGCTTCTTTCACCTGTTCACCGATCATTGTCTGCATAGGGTACCGCAAGGTATAGCGTGAAATGCACACAAAGTATCATTTTAATTACTTGAATATCTTGAGTGTACAAGTCAATGGACATTTTCAATTCCGCACTCAATCCGAAGCTGCTTACAGTTGACACAGAATACTGTTCAAGCAAATCAAGTCCTCACTCATCGGCCCAAGATCAGCTTAAACCTCTTCTAGTTAATAGTCCATTATCTTTATCTGACTCACGACGTCACACACACACACACACACACACCTTTTTTATATCTGACAGACGTGCTGTACCGAACCGTAAAGCCTTTAATTATCAGTGTGCCGCTCCAAACCACAGAACAGTTTACGGTTTCAGTTCTGGATCAGATCTGTGCTGTGTAGTAATACCCACACAACTCGAAAATACACACAACAAAGCCTGGGATTACCGTCAGATACGACACGTACACCCAGCACGTCGTGTCGCAAATCCTGTCCACATATTTCGGTCGGCTAGGACTGTGTGACCACGGCTAAGAACGCCGGGGCTTAGATTATGATTTACCTGTCGGCTAAGAAGAGAATATCTTCTGGTTTGCTTATACAGTAGTACCCTAATTAAGCAAAGCACCCCATACTTTATACACTTTAGCTTTAAAAGCACTAATTATCATAATACTTGATTTGTTTGTGGTTTACCTGACAGTGTGTCTCTCTCGTTAGGTCAACCAAGGACAAAGCCATTTATTGATCTTAAAGTTATATCTATATTGCTAAATATTAACCAAATTCAATCTAGGGCGAGGTTTAGTGATCGGACCAACGTTCAGAATCCGTTGAAGTACCCATATTCGGCTCTATGAGGCGTCCTAGCGATCCTACGGCAATTCGGTTAGCAATCTCTGGCTCTTATGTGGGCGGCATGTTGACTTCATGGGTTTCACTGCCACCTCACAACAAGAAGGAGACACTGAACTCCACCATTGCGAACCCGAACCCCCACCCCCCTCACACACACACACACACACACACACACACACAAACACACACACACAAACACACAAACATCTTGTAGACTGCATAAAAATAACCGATTGTAATCAAATGGAGTTTTACGTGTGGGTTTGTTTTTCCACTGTCACTGCATTTTGAGGTGTGAAAAGAGCACAGTCCATTCTCTCAGGGTTGAGTGTTTACTCATGATGTCTGATCTCTGATGTTAATAATTCACGCGCTTTATCGGGAGTTCGCTTGTGCTGGAATGCTGGCTGGGTTAAATATTTCAACAGAAAAACCCTGAACTCAAATATTTTGCCACAGAGGTACAGACCTGTTCATCAGACCCCTTGATCCAGACCAACTTACAGTTGTGTGATGGTATACTGTCTGAGCAATTTAGGGTTGCGGGCCTTGCTCAAGACCCCGACAGGAGCAACCAGACAGTCTGGCAATGGTGGGGCTTGAACCAGCTTTCCAGTGCTTCAACCACTAGGCTACGTATACGTATATGTTGAGTTTGTCCTTGAGCATAGCCGAGTCTGGGAATCTGTGCCCCCGCTATAATATATTTAGTGTATTCAAGGTCAGTGCTCAGACCAGGCAGCTGATGTGTTACTCATCATTTAACCAGGTTTAAACAGACCAGCTAATTAGAAACCTGCTGCTAGGCTCCGAGTTCCTTCTCACATCAACAGAGATGGCTTATCAGTGTGTAATTACACACCCGTGACCTGACTCAGCCCCGCCGCACCTGATCAGCTCCCGTCGAACGGACCTCACAGAAGACGGGTCTGTTCTCCCAACTCGTCTACAAGCCCCCCGGCCGTCTCGGCCCCTTCAAGGGCGTGGCTGTGTTCTTCAGGATCACAGAACAACCTACCGGACATTTCTGAACTGTCTAAGAGGTACACTCACATTTTCCATGTTTCTCCATCAACATGGAAATCTGAGCGATGTCCAGAATGGGAATGTAAACAATACAAGGAAAAACAGAGAGACGGGTCAGAGTTTCTATTAATTACGCATGACGTTAAAAAAGCCGTAGCCTAGTTGTTAAGGCACTGGATCAGTAATCAGAAGGCCACCGGTTCTAGCCCCATCACTGCCAGGTGGCTGAGCAAGGCCATTAACCATTAATTTTATACTGTACTGTAAGCTACACACACAAGCTTGTCAGCATCTGGTCGGTCAGGGCTTGAACCTGCAACCTTCGGCCAACCGTGCAGAGACGTTTCAACAAGAACAATGATTGGCTTGTTTGTCTGATGATACTGCTCATAGATGAGGGATCATAGGGATCAGTGCGTGATTCTACGTGTGGGTGAAAGGATGCAGACGGCTACCGCACAAAACTATCCAGACCGAATTCCTGAGAGCATGTGAACCGGTCCCAGCAGGTTCGATCGCCTTTCACACAGTCATTGAGTTTCGTGTGTGAGCCGAAGGGGCGAGACCGGCCCTCTGGACGGCCGACGTATTCGGCTCTTTGTGTACGAAGGGAGGAGTGTGTGTTCTCTCGTTGGCTCTGTGAGCTGGCTGAAGAATGAGTGTGGGCCCGGCTTTGCACCTGTGGTATGCGGTTTTTCAGGTGGATCGACCTGTCGAGTTCGCCCTCTCTTTTGAAGACTTGTTGCTTTTTAAAAATCACCGGTGCTTTGGTGGTGCAGCGGTGAATTAGGCTGGGGTCTAAGGTTCAAATCCTGTAGGGGAGGGGAGCATTTCTTTATTAATACTTTATAGTATTCCTATGGCTTTATTGGTATTTACTTTTTGACCAGGATGTTCATGCCTTGCTCCCAGCTGTTCCTCAATGAAACTGAACCCGACGCAACTCTGACCAAGACGGTCAATAAAAAGAAAATTTACAAACTTATGATGTTTGATCGCCGTACTTAGATCATTTGTAATGTTTTCCTTACTAACACAGAGTCCCCCCCTCCTTTTACAAACATTTACACTGCCTCGGTAAAGGCATATTCATCACATTTAAATAATTTCAGGTCATTGAAGCATTTTAAACAAAAAAGAGCTTGAGAAAAAATACTAGTAGCTAGTTAGCAGCAGCTAAACGTCATATTAGTGTTTAAAATCACTGTAGTAGGA
>JAYDZG010000030.1:8926454-8939268 GCA_034509265.1 Microcambeva bendego
ATTATATATTGATATTTATATATCTCATTCCTTGGTGATAGCTGATTGAGAACAGACCGGGTGAATGTGGGTGGGCGTGTGACTGTGTGGCCGTGCGTGGGAACGTGGGAAAATGGCAAAAGCGTTTGTATAGGATGAGGAGCGGCGCATGTGAAAACCTTTTGCATTTGTACAACGTTGGAAGCCATCAGAGATAAACAGAAACAGACTGTAAGAGGAGATCTTGATCTCCAGACCATCCCAAACAGGCCGTCTGATCCGAGGAGAGACCGGAGACTCGTGTGCTCTGAGATCTCGGTCCGTCACTGTTTCCTATGGCGTCAGATCACTTCACATATTCATTCTTATGATTCCGGTGATTTCTGCGTACATATAATGCTTTATATTTCATTTTCATTACATCTAACACCACCTCGGGGTCTAAAGCAAAGTAAACTCTCTAATACTGATGCATCACTTTATTAAGAAGAAAGGAAGACGATGTTGTTCGCACTGACGTTATCGATAAATATAACATTTGATCTTTTTGATATTTAAGTCATAGACTAAGGACATTAAGGCATGCACAGAAAGGCAATTTGTATTGCTCTAGCACGTTCCAAAAGAAAAATATAAATATGTTTAAAAACTGATCTTTTTCGTATTCGCACCATAGATCTGCGACGTTTAGATGGAGACAGAAATCTATTTTTTATTGTTCTGCCTTGTTCCTGAGTGGAGATATGAAGGATTCACTCAGATGATTCGGTGTTGATTGCTGCTGAATCTGTGAATTGAATCAGCGAGTCATCTGACTGAATAAGAGCAATATCTGTCTACAATGAGGAAATAAATGAAAGAATTAAACCTTCATATCTCCACTTAGGAACAAGGTAGAACATTAAAATGTGTCTAAAGATCCCAAACCGAGGGTGTTAAAATGAAAAAGATCAAAGGAAGTCCAAATTTGACCCAAGTGTATTATATGTGAAATAATGTATCTCTGTGCTGCTTGTTTTATCTAATTACTTAAGGATTGGCAAATCACTGCTTATCTTATTGTTTATCTTACTTACCTTTTCTCACTGAATTAGGATAATAAAAAGCACAGGTTACACCCAGGGCTGGGCGACACTTCTGATAAACGCATTTCAAATCCATGACACCATTGTGCCGTCTGTATTTCGTAGCCGTGGGAAAGAAATCTTTGTGTTTGTTACTTTTTGTTGATTTTTTAATTTTATAAAAACTCCAGAAGCCACTGGAGTTCCGGCTCAGACGAATCTTAGACGCCCTTCCTTCCTTAAACTGTGCAATGATATTTTTAAAACCTGAACTAGGCCGTTTTGTGCACTTAAATCAGGTCGGGGGAAAAAATCTTTCTCATAGATACCAATACAAAAGCGAATCCCAGACTTCAGTACCGTTCGGGTGTTCTGATGTGGTCAGACCGCTCATTGTTAGATGTTTCCTCTTTTGATCCAGTGAATGCTGTTTTTAGCGTGCACTTGTAGACCTGTGTACTGTACACACGCCCCTGTGAACACGCTACAGTATCTCGGCGTAATGCTAAAACCTAAAGGTTCCAGTGTGTTGACTTTGTTAGTCGTGGAAATTTTTTGCCAAGAAAAAGCGTAAAGCCTTTGAGGTTTGTCGGTGATCCTTTCGATTAAGGACGTTGAGGCGGGCACATAAATGCAATTTTTATTGTTCTAGCATGTTCTGAAACCAAAATATAAACTTGGGTCAAATTTCCTTTGATCTTTTTCTAATTTTTATCTTAGATTTGGGATGTTTGGACGTTCCTGTGAACACGCTTCAGTATCTCGGCGTAATGCTAAAACCTGAAGGTTCCAGCGCGGTGTGTTGACTTTAATAGTCGTGGAAAATGTTACTAATTAACGTGACATGAATGTAGAATGACGGGTGCTGGTCACACCCAGAGAGGAGCGCCGATTCTGATACGTGTGTTTACAATCCACAATCCACCGACGCCGAGGTTGTGACGGACAGGCGGCTTTATTTCTCTTCCTGTTGTGATTAGATTCCCAAAAGCGACACTAATAATCGTACATCATACATCCATCACAAACTTGACTTCTTATCAAGAGAAAAAGGAAAAATCTTCTCTTAGCACAGGGGTGTCAAACTTATTTTCAAGTGATGGCTTCGTGGTTAAGGTACTGGGCTGAAGGTAATCCAGCCTCATCATCACCACTGTTGGGCCCCTGAGCAAGGCCCTTTACCCTCAAATGCTCAAAAATTTAGTTCAGCTATAAACGTAAGTCGCATTGGATAGAAGCGTCTGCTAAATCCTGAACATGTAAATGTATTTTCACTGAGGGCCACGTTTGTGAGTGTAAGTTCAGTTCAGGGTTTGCGGACTCTTTCATGGATTTTTCACCTCTAATATCCTTCATTGTGACACTAGATATGTTCATGCACTTTAATGCTATCGTTTATTAATTTTGTATCATAAATATTAGCGTACAATCAGCTAAATTTAGCTTACTTACAATAAAGACATTTGAGGGAATTTTGCAGTGAATAGGGTTGCCAGATTACAGTTTTTCCCCCCAAATCTCTTCGGAAAGTGCATGAAAACCACAATCTGGCAGCACAATACACTGAGAGTCTGTCGGAAGGAATTAATCATAGCTCAGCAATTACGACCTCTGCTGGATGATCAATGGTGCTGCACAGATCAGTGCCTTACTCTCCGTACACAAAGCTTATCCACATATGAACTCGCCCATGCTGGGGAAAAGACGCAGTCGGATCTTGCACACATGCCAGAGGGGCCAAATAAGTGGAGGCTGTTTTAGCTGGGGTAGTGTTTCACAGTGTTTCATTCACGTAACCAGTACTGACCAGATACAGAAAGGCCATCGAGCTCTATTGTCTCTATCTTTCAGGACCACACCAGACCCCACAGGCGTCTGTCCGATCCTCATTATCAGAGCAACCACCTTTACCATTATTGCCTCTTCATTCCCGATCACCATCACAGCCAGACGTTATCAGATCCCAACAATGGAACAGCCTCCACTGGTACAACGGGCTGCACTGATAGCTTTATTCTAATGTGTGTTTGGGTTCAGTCGTTGCTGAGGAAACCCAGAGAGCACCAGCGCATCATAGAGTTTCACAGACATCCATAACTTAGATCGGTTCTAGTTCCTTGTTCAGACTCCCCGTCATGTAAAAATCCGCACCGTATGGCCGAAAGTATGTGGACACCCGTGCATTATTCAAATAGGTGTTTCAGTCCCTCTTATCACTGAGTCGTAAAAAAGCTCCGTAAGTCAGTTAACTAACGTGGCAATGTGCACACAAGTGCATCTATCTATGGATCATGGTTTACTGTACTCAGATAGCTGAGGATGAGTTCTCGAAGCTTTCAAAATACTTTATTTATTACTTTACACATGCTTTACAGTCAAATAGGATGTTAAAAATCATCTTCTATTATTGCATCATGATATCTTGTTGCTGTTTTGCTCAGCTCTACGAAACGGCACTTCAAAAAAAGACCCATCACTGCAACACACTACCACACAGAAGCAACAGTTCTCTCAGCATTAAGAAGCTTCATGAAAAAAAAACAAGAAATGAGAAGAACCTCACTGATAGACTCACCTAGATCACGTCTACACGCCAAAACTCTGAAGAAAGCGCAAAAAACAAAGCCAGATGATCAGCAAGGGAAGACGATCAGGGTCACTTAGCCAAGGCCTCATCAGACAACTGAAGAGGTGCTAAAGTGCTCCCCGTCGCCTTGGTTACGGATGCTTTTTGAAGCAGATCGGCCAATAGGAAGCTCTGGTGGTGGACACATGCACAATGGACCATGTGACCACTTTGAGAAGAAAAGAAGAAGGAGGATTACTGAGTCAGAGAAAAGCAACTTTTCTTTACAACTCCAGTCCAGCCCACAGCGTTCCCACAACATTCACACAATGTTCCTATAGCATTCACACAACGTTCACACAACGTTCCCACAGCATCCCCACAACATTCACACATCGTTCCTACATCATTCACACAATGTTCACACAACATACACACAACATTCACACAACATTCACACAACGTTCCTACAACATTCACACAACGTGTCATGAATTTTTCCAGTATTTACATTAAATAAATAGTCCCAACTTTTCCCAAAACTAGTTCAGTATAATATATGGGCAAAAGTATGTGGACTTTTCACCAAGAGCTTGTCGACCATCCCATTTTAAAAGCCGGGGCAGTAAACTTTGATCAGGGTCACGGAGCACAACAGCGCCACCCACCGGGCTGATCAAAAACATTTCCATTGCTGATTAAAAGTGACTGGGCTGCCCTCTACTGGAGAAATACACGACGTGCAGCGGGATTCCTAAACACTAAGAGGAAAATATGCAAATACTGGGGACAAGTAAATTATATAGAAATATATAACATCTACACAATGTTAAGATAATATATAATAGTTAATATTTAACAGAAAATGGTATTATTAAAAATATGTTTAGAAAATTAACCATTTATTATTCGGTATGGCGTGATTAGAGCACATGTAATGCTTTCTGTTTATTTATTGAACACAAATCTCGGTTTTCTAACGATTTATCACATTTCTATAGTAAAATAAAATGTTTATTTGATTAATAAACGCGCTTTGTGGTTAGAATGTACAATAGATTGTACTGAGCACTGAATGCTGGGGTTTGGGCGTGGGCTGCAGCGGTTAAAATCGGGTTGCCAGATTGGTAGGTTTACTACTCACTACGGGAGTTGTTTTCAACAACTATGTAACCCACTGCACGTCTCCCGTGTCCGTTTTATATTTTTCTAATAAAAGGCTCGTAAATAAAAAAGAAAATAGAATAAACATTATATAAAAATACAACAGTGTTTGTACGATGTTTATACATGTTTTTCAAATGCAGCACTTTATTACACTAGTCCAACACGTTGAGATCATCAGCTGTGCTATTGGCCGTCCAGGCCACTACACAGACATCGATTGTGAAGGCCAAAGCCCAGAATACCGTATTTATATATAGTGAAAGTTGTGCATGATCCCTGTGCATGTTGGTCCCTGGATATATCAGGGGAAGGTGCACGATTCCTGTATATGTTGCTCTCTCTGCACGACTGTTTAATTTTAATGATTTAACTGTTTTACTAAGTATTATATTGTTTTACTCCGAGGTTGCTCTGGCGGAAACCTGTTTACCCTCTGGAGGATGAAGACTGAAGTCACGGCCAACAATGCTGCTCCTGATAGATGAGACGGAGACCTGGCGTGTGTGCATCGATAATGGCGTGTGTGCATGGATTGCAGGATGCCTGCTCAGTCTGGTTCCTCTCAAGGTTTCTCCAGGTATATTTAGAAAGTTTTTTTCCTGGATGCATCGGTGAAAGAAGTGCAAGAACCCTGGACATGTTGGAGGCATACGCGCATGGAAACTAGCAAACTGGGCGGGTCGCGCCCATCACGCTGTTTTAAACAAAGTCTCCAATCTGGCAACCCGGCTGTGTTAACGGTAGGTTCGAACCTGGGCGGTAGCACAGCCACACCGGACTCGGCTGTGCTCGGTATGTCTCCCGTAAAACCCAGACTCAACGGGCTCGTCTAACCGCTTTAAAATGTCCATTCTTATTCTGAAATCGGTCCAGTAAAGGTGGAGATTTTTTCCAGCGGTTCCTGCAGCTGCTTGCTCGGAACCGACGCGTGTTTACGTTCAACCTTTCGGTGTGGCTCCGCGCTCGACTGGAACTACGACCCCGACCAGACCTTTTCGTAAGTAATGTGCTTTTATCTGTGCTTTGCATGCAGTATTCCGTGTGATCTACACCGGCCTGTGACTGATAAAGCTATGTTAGCACTAGCACAATAGAAATACAATCGCCACATGCGACGATGGCTTTTATTTCTTATTGTTTCTTTATCTATCAGTGCAATCTGCACACACATCAACACGAGCTGTAACAGTCTTCAACACGGCTGCATTCAAATACACATACAAACAAAGCTTCACATGTAGCTCCCGTCGTTATTATAATCAACACCCAGCAGCTGCACATGAATCCGTTTAATGATGCACGTCTGGAAACCTCTGGATGCTCTTAACGTGCGTAAGGATGGATTCTGCGCAGTTTTGGTGCATTACTGGTGCAGATGTGCTCATTGTTTACACAGCCCGAGCAGAACCAGATCGATAAACATGATGTCATTCACTGCGGCCTCCAGCATCGCCACAGCTTCGGGGAGTAAATGCACCCATAACAGGAGCATTTCATCCTCTGGTTTATTGAAAATCGACCCACCACAGCAGATCAGATCAGAACTTCTTTCTAACTTTCACCAGGGGATCCTTGCTCACTTCCACAGTCACAGTGGTGCTGCAGGGGAACGCCCAGATCTAAACAAACAAGCTCCTGCTGGACATGAGCTCTTACTCAAGTGTCCAGCTCAGACTGAAGCACAACTGATCGGTGGTTCAGGAACCTTTTAATTGCAAATCAACCGAACTAGATGAATAAAAACAATAATAGTATTAACAGCAGGTCGATTTTAGAGCACAGCTGTTATTTCACACATATTTCACATGTTTGTTGTGTTCTAATAGAGCCCTGACTACAGGTTTAATTTGCGATAGTTTTATGCCCGATGCCCTTCCTGACGCAACGCTTCCCATTTATCCGGGCTTGGGACCGTGCATCCTAGTGCCTAGTCTGGCACATAGCTGACCGGCATCACTCAGACCCAGTTCAAACTCTCATTGCTGGTGTTCAGTAGAAAATCCCAATGCTCCACCTGGGCGCACAGGTTTTAAAATATATATATAACGATTACAACAGCGACCACTGGTGTCTCTTAGTGGAATTGCAGGAGTGGTGGAGGAATACAGAAATCACAGTGTTTTCTAGGGCATTGCCCCTCAAGCATTTATTACAGCGCTACCTGGAAGAAATAAGAGAAGAAAATAAGAAGAAATAAAAGTAGAGATCGCTACTGCTGCAATAAAAACATTACTTTTTACTGGGTGCGTCGAGAAAAGTTATTTTGCGAGTAGCATCTTTGTTCTATTTTAACACCCCACACTTCACAGACCGGCAGGGATGGGAAGATTCAAAATAGAAACACAGTACATGACTAGTGGAAGGTCACTGGTTCAAGCCCCACAACTACCAGGTTGAGCCCTTGAGCAAGGCCCTTGACCCTTAATTGCTTGCATTGTATGATGTAACTGTAAACATTACTCGCAAATTAGCCCCTTTCGCTGGAACACTTTAATGCTCCCATCTAGTGGCGATACAAGAGAAGAACACACAAAGTATGGAAATGGACGCAGCATTTTCCATTGCTGATGCAGCTATGTGTGATTATTTATTCTTTCTGGGCAGCCTGAAAATAAATGACCCACAGTCAGGTTATGAAAAGGTAATAAAATGGTTACAAGCTGATGTGTTATTATTGAAATTATTTTGCACTTCTGAATAATGCTGGATAATAATGGATATTTTTAAGTGTTTGCTAATGCGGTTGACCATGTCAACTCACACGTGTGAACGAGTCCTGTAGTTTCCACAGAGCCGAATCTTTATGCAGCTTGAACGCCAACACCTACCCTGACCGAGCCTGACAGGAGAAGCCCTGCCAGCTTCCGGGACAGCTTCTCTTTTTTTTCTCTGCACGTGTCAATAACAAAAAAAGGCTTTTTCATGCCAGTAAAAGAAAAAATGGCTGGTTGCTAAGCGTCAATCCGGAAGAGCTGAGCCCAAAAGTCAAAGGTTCACTTCTAATAGACGGCAGGGTGGTCGAACCCTCAGCCATTTGCCGATTGCTGTTTTCTCGTTGTTTGTCAGTGACGTGAGCAGAATCAGTAGTGACAAACCAACAAGAAGAGTAATGAAGGGAATAAGAAATCAACCAAGCTCAAAACCGGAAGCTTTTATAGAGCTGAAACCCAAACAGTTAGCGAGAAGGTCCGAACAAATAGGCGTAGTTATGTGTGAGTATAGAATAGAAATCCCAACACACCATGAGGTCAAAGTGTAAAAACATGAAGCTGTTAAAAAAAATCTAAACACCTCATTGTTAGCAAATGAGCTAGAATCAATCGAATAGCTGTGGCTACTTCAGAGTATAGACCCTAGAATATGAGAAATACAAAACATTGTAATGATCTAAACAAAATGTGTGATTTAAAGATCTCAACACAGGCTTGGTAGCATAGACTAACAAAGTCAAAACATTTAATAGTCTGAACAGTAAACTCTTAGCAAATTAGCATGAAGCAAACAGATGTAGTTATGAGAATGTAAATTACATTTTGCAATGCTGTCCTGCAGTAATGAGATAACACTGCTAGCTATTTTGCTACACTGATCGCTAGGCGGTTTCTGCCTAGACATTAGCTGACGAAGTTTAATAATTTAGTATAAAATAGTTCAATATTAATTTCCCTTTGTGCTCTTTTAAACTTTTTGGTTTTGTTTTATTTCCCCGGAAGGTTGCAAACATGACCGAGTACAAATTGGTGGTGGTTGGTGCGGGCGGTGTTGGAAAGAGCGCCCTCACCATCCAGCTGATTCAGAACCACTTCGTTGACGAGTACGACCCAACAATCGAAGTAAGACGTCGTGTCCCAGCCTCTTTACGTTTATAAATAAGACCCATGATGTTTAAGAGCTTCTCCTGTCCCTCCTTCCGCCAGGACTCCTACAGGAAGCAGGTGGTGATCGATGGCGAGACGTGTTTGCTGGACATCCTGGACACGGCCGGTCAGGAGGAGTACAGCGCCATGAGGGACCAGTACATGAGGACGGGAGAGGGCTTCCTCTGTGTCTTCGCCATCAACAACACCAAGTCGTTCGAGGACATCCATCAGTACAGGTCAGCGGCCGGCACCGTGCTGCTCTTTAATTTCCTACGTGACCAAGGGACTCATTCGATTGATCTGTGTTTCGATAGGGAACAGATCAAAAGAGTGAAGGACTCGGATGACGTGCCCATGGTGCTTGTGGGAAATAAATGTGACCTGCCGGCTCGTACTGTGGACACCCGGCAAGCGCAGGAGCTGGCTCGCAGTTACGGCATCCCGTACATCGAGACCTCGGCCAAGACGAGACAGGTGAGTAACCCTGGTGTCGAGAAGAAGTATTTTGTACCAGGCTCATAACGGGAGTTCTAAAACATCCTTAAGGGTTTAATTAATGTGGTCGAGGTCAGACCAAGTTTTTACTCGTTGTTCAGTTCAGTAATTAAACATCTAGTTAATATAAAGGCATAGTTTTGGAATACTACTATCTCTGTTCATATACAGCATCTGTACATGTGAGGGTCTGTACATTTCTAGCTTGGAGCAGCTGTACCTCCTTATAAGGAGGAACTAGAAAACATCCTATTATAACCAATCTGTGCAAGCAACGTCCTAATTAGAGTGTCCATAGTGGAACCAGGGCAGGATAAAAAACACCACAAATAGGAGTGGGGTTCAGGGGGGTTCAAGGGTGTTGTTGTGGTGTTCAGGGGTGTTCATGTGAGTTTGATGTGGTGGTGTTCATGGGTGTTTTTGGTGGTGGTGTTCATGGGGGTTTTTTGTGGTGGGGTTCAGGGGTGTCACCCTGGAGCACCCGTTTATTGTAATATGCAGTAAATCTGTACCTTTTCTGCTACTTCTGAGGTTTGGTTTTCTTTAGATAAGGACTTGTGGACATGAGGTTTTTTACACCACACAGTAATCCCCAAATGAAATATTTAATACACACAGACAGCAATACTTTATTTAACTTTCTTTTCTGAGAAGCTCATTTTATGTAAATCCTACCTACATCTTTTTGACCTATTGACCTTCAGACCTAAGTTGTAGGATGTGTAATGACTTATGAACCTTCAGCCACGGCTGGCGCTCCTTCTAACGTGAAGTGATCTTCTCTGCAGGGAGTGGAAGATGCTTTCTACACACTGGTGCGTGAGATCAGGCAGCACAAACTGAGGAAGCTGAATCCGCCCGACGATAACGGCCAGGACTGCCTGAACTGCCGCTGTGTGGTGTCATGACCAAGCAAGTATTTATTTATTCATAATTATTTCACCCAAAAAGACCCATCATCGGGAAAACCTGAAGGTTTTGAGTTCTAGCAGGCATTAAACAGACAGTGATGGGAAGCATAGCGTGACTCAGTGTGATAATCCACTGTCGGCTGGTGTAAAGAAGTACGGACGCTGTGGCAGAGGAATGAAAAAATGATATGCTAATGACAATTTCCCATCAAACTAAAATTAGTATAAAAAGTGACTTATGCCGCACAGATGTGGGATATTTTGTGAACCAGGCGTCAGAACAACTCGCCACCTTGGACACACATAGACTTGGGGTGTGTTTAGACCCCAGACAGGCCAGTAAGAGAGTGTGTAGATGCCAGACAGGCCAATGAGAGAGTGTGTAGATACCAGACAGGCCAATGAGAGAGTGTGTAGATGCCAGACAGGCCAATGAGAGAGTGTGTAGATGCCAGACAGGCCAATGAGAGAGTGTGTAGACCCTCAGCATGTAGCAAGTGTTCTGATACCAGTCCATTAATGATCTGATCATGATGATGGTGTGTGTGTGTGTGTGAATGAACAGGACTTGACCTACATCATCTTCTTCTTCGTCATCTCTTCAGGTATATCACGAGAAATGAAAAGGACTTTCGGAGGGGCCGTGCTGCTCCTCCGATCCGATGTAAAGACGCCGAGACGGACCGGAAAACCCTCAACAACGGCACAGGGGATTCACGAGTGGATTCACCATCCACACCAGATCTCTGAGGGAGAACTCAGGCTGATTCGGACCAGAGATTATTTACCTCAAGGACTAGTCTAGACACTGGGTTCGCTGGACCGTATTACGGATCACCTGACTAATATAATTCCCCCCCAGACTGAAAACCATAAAACAACCTCACGTTATCACCTCATCGGCTTTGGACTTTTGACCGGAGAGAAGGTTTACTGCAACGTTGTGAATATAATAATGATTAGATTAGCTGGTGTGGGTTAGCAATGTGAACCATTATATGATGTGTATGGATTATTTTCTTTTGGTTTCTTTGGGGTGTTATGATGTACATACATGTTTATTGACCTCTTGTGACTTTCCAGCGCGATTCTGAAACGTCGGTGCAATAGTTTATCGCTGATCCTGTGGAACAGTGATAAGAGAACACACCTCGAACATCGTTGATTTGCACATTGCGTTAGACTGGGATTAAGTCTGTGAGTTCGGGTGTGATTTAGGGGGCCGGACTACATGCACCGGGGTCTGATATGCACATTAATGAGCTCATCTAACAAAATAATACACCCCGTTTGATAACATGACACTCAAGTCAATAGGAGATGATCAGCTGTGTGGAATGCGGCGTATTTAGGTTCGGTTAGTCGTCCGAGATTAATTTGTGTTGGTGTTGATAAAAACGTTTAACGATGTCACATGACTCCTTGATACGACCACGCTGTGATTAGTTAGACAGCATGAGCAAAATTACAAAATGTGCAAACAACGATATGAGTGGTTTGGAGTGGCCACGCACAGGCTGCTCAGGCTTCGAAGCTAAATCACTTCATCTAGAAATCTTTTTTTTTTAAAGGTTGTAAGGAGCTTTCATGTTGCTTGCTGACTCAAGATTTGTTAAGAATTTAGAGAGACGTTTTGTCATTTGTAATTTTACCTTAACAAAGACTTCAAAGATTGAACTCAATCTGATATTTTACTCACTAACCCGTCACTCTAGAAATTTGCTGGCTTTTCTGGGCATGGTAAGCTAATTCGACCAATGAAAACAACTCTGCTGATTGTTAACCGGGAAACAGTTGTATTAAATATAAAATTTATAAGAGTTAAGGAATTCTGATTTCTTAACTGCTTAACTTTCACTTATAGGAAACAATAGATGGACACAGATGGACACGTGCTCAGATCAGCGATCAGTCAAGGATTGGAAGTGACTAAATTGGGAGATTAAAAAAATAGTTGGTAAGATAAATTCTGCCAGTGTTGTTTAAATGGTTTAACATGAAGAACCATCTCCTTCAGAGGTCAAGACAGCAGAAGGTGAACAGGCTCAGACTGGTTTTGCTAACTTAATTTCCTGGCTTGCTTCTTCGGTTTCTATAGTCAGCTTTATCCTCAACAGTTTGCTTTGAGAAACTGCTCGTGTTCGCAGATCCTACCGAAATAAAACATTATAATGCATGCAAAATTTAAATCCAAGCCAGAGCTTAATCTGTATTTAAGGTGGCAGTTAATAAATATTTAGGTGGTCCACCTTTAAGTCGGGTGGAAGCCCTGTGATCACAGCAAGATCTGAAAAGAAATACTGACTTGACTTCATTTGTGAGCTTTTCTGAGTTCTCGAAGATCTGCTTCTCTGGTTTCTAGGTCTGATCTTGGGTCAGAATCTTTTCTGGGTTTAAGTCAGGACACTGACACCTCCGCTTCAGCTCATGGACAGATGATTTTACACTGTTAAAAAACAAACAAATGTAACAAACAATAAAGGTAAACCACACACACACACACACTTCAACTGTGTAAGATTGTTAAATGCAAATGTTCTTTTATAACGATGTTTATTGATGGTTTCAATTCAAATAAGTGTCCACTAAATTTGGGTAAGGCCGAGATGTTTATAGGTGGTGCCTGTAGGGGGTTATTTTTCTATTATTTTAAACAGAATGCACAAACTGCAACCGGACAAGCCTAGAGCACGTCATTCCACCCGCCAGTGTGAAATCCCCAATCAGGGTGCAGGGAATATTCTGCTTCGCTTCAAAATGGCTTGATTTGGA
>JAYDZG010000030.1:9044554-9055648 GCA_034509265.1 Microcambeva bendego
TCTATAATATCTCTCTGTCTGTCTGTCAACCTATCCATCCGTCCTGCTACCCATCTTCCGGCTGGCCTACCTATCGCCAATCAGATAGAAACTGAGTTGTCGATTGCCAACCCCATCGAAAGAAATGGAAAAAAAAGTTATTTAGTTTTTGTTATATAAAGAGAAATGAACAAGGATCCCTAAATGTGTAGTGAAAGTTCGGTGAAACCTCAGCGTGATAGTTTTGGTTGGACAGGAAAAGCCTTTTGCTGGAATGTGCAGCGTTGTGGAAATAAAAACCCCATGAGGTCGGCGTGCAGTTTCTCCTCATCACTCAGTTTACTAGAAATCCTCTGACCTAAAGATGCTTTGATCCGTCACCCCCCCACCCAACACACACACTTTTAGATCAAAGCACATGGCACTAAATGAATTGTATTTCGTTACAATATGAGGTGTTGCCTCATCATCTCTAAGCTTGGAGAAGAAGGGTTCCTGCCATATTCACAGCCGAAGGCAACACTGATGTATCCTAACATCTCACAGGACTCCCGAATGGAGACTTTCTTGGTAATTTGACCTCGGTGTACTCATCCCGGAAGGTGGCAGGCTCATTTGTTTGACGTTAGACTTGAACACGCTAATGTGGTGTTGGATGATGTGTGCTTAAGGAGCGTACCGCACGTCTCCAGTTTATCTGGTGCACTTTGGTGTGGAGGTTCAGGCCGAAGACGAGCAGTAACGCTCCAGTGACGAGGAAGGCGCTGCAGCTAACGAACTCGAACAGATACACTCCAGCACACGGAGAGCACACCATCACTGTCTCGATGCAAATGAATCCCAACAGAGACAGAACCTAGACAGAAAAATATAAAATAATAGGTTTTTTTTCCTTGACCAAGACCCTTAAGCCCTTTTTGTTGGTGTCTGCGTGGACGTGTTTTCTTTTAATGACTTCCTCATTTTAACAGAGGTTCCTGCTGGGACTGGAGGCGCTCGGCTCCAAATTTTTTAATGCAGAGTCAGGGAACCTCACATTGCTGCTGAACGTCATCCGCCGCTCTACCGTTTTCTTAACATCTGGAACAAATGTGACTGTCTACTCCCGGACAGGATGACTGTCTACAGCTCGAGGAGCAAACGTCGTTTCGTGTGCGAAATAAAGGTTATTATTTTATATGCTCACCACTTGGAGGACCTTGAGGATGCCAGGTTGGGAGGTGAGGTAGTGGGTGTTGCAGCTGACATTCCTGAAGACGCTGCCGGGGTAGACCGGCTCTGTGGTGGGCTGGTACGGACTGCTCGCCCCCGAGACCATGGCCGCGTGGGAGCCCTCGCCGTCCAGGCCTTCAGCCTCCTCGCCAGTCCTCATGGTTAGAATGTACTCAATGTAGATGGTAGACCACCAGAAGTCCGCGTTCCTCCACAAAGAGGTGTAACTGAAGATCCAAGATCTTAAAGGGTGAACAGAAATAAAGAAATAAGCTTGTCCATACAATATCTGTCTGTATCTGTGCTTGTGTTATCAGGTGCCGATGTCGGTCAAGATGGCCACATCCTATAAGAAAAGCATCTGACCAGAATTCATTCTACTGTCGTTTTTAATTATTCAACCTTATCCAGTCAGGTTCGAGGTGGGTGCTGGAGCCCATCTCATCTCGTTAATGGTCTCAAAGCACACAGTAACATCCTGGATGGGGTCTCTCACAGCATGTAAACACACAAACCCATTCAACATGCTGCATGTTTTTGGAGTGTGGGAGGAAACACCCAACGCGGAAACGAGGAGAACATGCAAACTCCACACAGAAAGGATCCGGACTGAGCAAGCTCGATGGACCAAAGTTTGTTAATCGCCACACCAAGGGCTGGAAACCCCCGAATAGAACTTGTGAAGAAGGTAAACTTAGGAATTTAGACAGGTGGAAGGTAGAGTAGGTGATGGACGTTAAGGAGATGTAGGTGTGAACACATTACGTGAAAGTCTGAAGTTGAAGATGATGATGAGGATCTGGTCTGTGGTCCTCAGCTCCTCGAAAGCTCCTGGATGTTACGGTAGTGCTCCATGTTCTCCCCGAGCTCCCATCCTGTTCTCCTGTTTCAAGCCTTCATCACCAAATCCCCACACACACTCGTTCTTCTCCTTCACAGGGTTTAAAGCATCGTTGCCGTCTGCAGTTCAATATAAACACTGTAGCTGCAGAAGCTCTGCTGGGGTTCAGTGGACTTGTATAGTTCTGCACTTTTGGTTCCGACCTGCACAGAATTCACTACAAGACGATTTTTTAAAATAAATAAACTATAAATAAACTATATGCAGCTACATAGTAATAAACTATGCAGATTTAAGTCTATAAGTCTGCAGAAAAACATCTAGTGCCGTTATGGCAGCTCGCAGCCACCGCGATTCTGGTCAACTCCGTTTTAAGCGGACTTCAATACGTCACGGGACCAGGTTGCCAGATTGATCCATGTTAAGCAAGGCCCTACTCTTTAAAAACAGTGCTAAAGCTAATATGTTCGGCCTTTATGCATTCTATGAATAAAAAGTGAACGTGAATAAAGTTAATTTTTAAGTAATTGTATGATTATCCAGAGTACAAAACGCGTTCCCACCAGTGCAAGTCAACGACTTACCGCTAGGTGGCGAAAATGTGTATCTGATAATGAATGAAGGATCATGGTGCGTTGCTGTACATTTCTAATTCTAATTTACTTTATATAAAAAAAAGAATGCGTATCATGTCCAGGGTCGTGGTGGGGTCTGGGCCACCCAACACCTGCGCCAGACATTTACACAAATTGACTTACCCACGTTTAGGTCCAGTTATTAAAACCAATTCACCTTCTGCAGGTTCCTAACAAAAATATTCAAAGTCTTTGACAGGGTTAGATCATTCAGAAACACTAAACTTGGATTTTCCTTTAAGACAGTAGAGGATTCAGAACAATACTTTAACATCACAACCACCACCACCAAGAACTAATATGTAATAAATCTGTCACGACCTAGAAACAACAGAGACTCTGTAATAACCATTTATTAACATACTAACAACCATCTTATTAAAGCAAACCCAGAACACAATTTACTAACTGTTTAAGAATAACAAGCTCTACCAATGATGAACGTTCATTTACATTAATAAGCCCTAAGAGATCCTGGGGGCATTTTGTGCCATTCATTTATTTATTTTCATGCCATTTTGACTGTGTGGCTTAAGAACAAATGTGTCAGAATATTAAAGGATCTCTTAAGGGTTAAGAAAAGACCACAGAGCTACAACTCAACATCCCAACAGCAGTAGTAACATGAGATTTCAACAATACATGTGGATTACAGAAAAACATTTAAAGTGTTTGTAAAGGAATTCTAAATATTTCAGAAATAAAAAGCATTGCATGATGTTTTTAAATCTAGCCACACAATACTACGCAGACTGAAACCTGAGCTTAAACCAGCCCAATGTTTAGGAGCTTATTATCCAACCCAGTGTGTTTAACATTATGAACTTATTTTTGATTAATAAATTACCTTGTGTAGCCCTTACACTTAAATAAAGGTCTGCAATAACCAACATACCTCAATTGGGGCAATTTTCTTTAAATGGGGGTCAGTCGGTCCATGCCGTTCTATCTGTAACTTCTTCGATAAAGGCCTACGAAGCACCTGACATAAAAAGAAACACTCTGCATGTTACTGGATCACTACATATTATATACACATTTAAACAAGCACTGAAATGATGTGCAAACTTCCAGATACACTCATCTTCAAAAAAAACCCTAAGCCTTATGGGAACAGATCATAAATTAGAGGCCATTTATAAGCCGATCACGTTTAAACGACATCTTCACAACAGCTTCTACTTCACCTTCGATTCCCACAATGATGCCAGCGGTATTTATTACCTTTCGTTGCATGCATCTGCATGTGCAGTGTATATACGACACTATATTATCACTCTCCCAGAAAAAAAAGACAGAGAAATTCATCTGGATGTTTTTATTGAAGCATTTCTGTTCATGGGCAGATAAGAAAAGCAAGGTTGTGTGTTCATGGCTTCATGATATAGAGTTCTGTTCGTAAACACTATTCATGTTAGACAGACGTGAGTATATAACCTAATGGAACAGTTACTCATTGTGTGCAGCTCTTACAGAAGTAGTGCAGGGTACATCTTATAAAGCAACCCTCCAAGCTCTTAGCGATCTTAACCTTAGAGATCTTCTAACCCAGTCAGGCCCGGAGTGTTCAAGTTCCTCTCACCACGGACAACACAGAGGACTGGTGGTCATGGGTGTCCGTCGGCTTGTATTTCACCTAGATGCAACCGCCTTTCTTACAAATAATAATCACGAGCATTTAAACCGTTCTGCTTCCATCCTGTAATCTAGATGTAATGAAGCAGCAGTGTAAAAAGCATTACATATTCAAGTACATTTCATCCATGTTAGTTAGTTGAGTTAGTGAAGCACATGAAGTGAAACAGGCAAGCACCCAAACGAACTACATGCTCAGCAAATGCACTAAACATTTGTCACTATGTCTTATTTCCTAATTTAAGCATTTAATTTAACACGTGGGGGAAATAAAAAGCAAGCATGCCTTTTTCCCCCTAAAAAAGCCATTTACCAGAAGCAGCAATGGTTACATGAGCTTTATGTCAAATTACTACACGCGAGAGATCCGATTTTGACTTTAATTGGGCAGATAATACAGTATTTATTTTACATTTTAAATGTATTCCTAAGGACAGCGGACCAGGGTTCTTAATGGTTATTTAATATGTATTAGTATCGTTAGTTCTAAGTTTTAAATAGAAATGTAAGAGCTAGAGTCCCTGCACACACACAATTTAAATGCAATTAAGCGACAGCCGAGTATAAAAATGATAATTAAAGGCCATTTGTACATCACTCAGTCCACCATCATTTAACAACAGCATATTTAAGGTGTGTAAAATGTGATTACTCAAACACTGAAAGCAATAATTTATGATGATGATAGTAATGTTATTGATACAGGTCGGCGTCAGCGTGATCGGGGCACACACCTAGTATACTACAGGGTTCTTAGAGAGCTTTAGCAGAAGTGCTTTAACAAGTAAAAACGGCGAATGAATCCAGGCCGAGTCGCCGAGCTTGCGGACAGAAATGAAAACTCCTAGAAACCATTTCACAAATTCTTACAAATCTCCATCTTGCTTTTAATTATCTTACAGCAAATAAGTTCATGCAAAACAAAACAAAAGTAGACTCTGCACGCCGTGTGGTCTCTTCCCTTAAAGGTGAGCGAGTAAAGAAGCGAGGGGGGATTACGAGTGGAGAGGTAAACTGGACGGCGGTGGGTGGACTGGAATGACTGACTTTCCAGGATTCAGATCACCCGGACGGACGCATTTAAGGGACGATCGGTGACAGCTAGGATCTTTGGTTCTAATCTTCCTTTAAGATGAGAGAACGATTCTTGTGCTCAGGGTCCATCCTAAGCGAGCTACACTTCCACAGGCTTCAGTCCGAGGTTTGGGTTCTGTTTGCACTAAAGTTTGCATGTCGAATTAAAAAGAGAGGACAGTAAGTGCTGAACATGACATCATGACATCAAAGCTGCAGCAGAGTGTCAAAACCGCTCAGGGTACTGAATTAATCGACGTTTCATACGAGACTTGTATATGAGAACCAGCATAACCGAGCTGAGGCTTTAAGGAGGAAAATGGGACCGAAAAGTGATCATCTATTGAATTATGGACAGTGTTCCTGATCCAGTAGTGCTTTAGAGAGATTCACATGTCGAGTTTATCTGTGTGGTCATTATTTCTACACTGGAACTACTTCAGCAAAGGGCAGAATATTTCTCCTAATGTAGTCAACATGTGAAAATGAAGACGAGTGCAAAGCTTCCCAAAACAGTGGTAGCAAAGCAACAGTGATGTGAGACATCACATCACCCAGTCACCTGTTCTCTCATTTTCTCAAAGCAGTCAACATGCCAGTCACGATCAGAAGTTTTTCATTCTGCATCGATATTTGTACTTCTCCAAAATCGAATGAAATGATTTCTATTTATTCGCTTTTCTAGTTGACAGTGTTTTTGAAGCAGTACTGAAACTAGAGTCCTAAACATTAATAAAAACATTGTTTGGGGGGGGGGTGGGTAATGTGTCAGACAAGCCAAAAACAGACACAAAAATGACAATCGTAGGGGAAGGGACGTGTCGACCATCGGCGCTGCAGTGCAATTCCTCTACAACAGGCACTTTGGGAGTCGAGGAACACAAAACAAATGACAAAAAGAAAAGAAAAACACCTAATATAAGCACTCAGTTACCTGCCAATACTCACGCCTATCAAAAGGACTTCTTCATAATTCGTCATTTTATACACACACAAAAAAAAACCCATAGCAAATTCTCTATTTGTGCATATTTACAGACGGGAGGAGAAAAGGCCATTAGGATTAGTGTCGTGACGTCGGAGCCGAGGAGCTTTGACGTCGGCACGCAGGCGGGCCCGAGAGGACGCGCCGCTGTCGCGAGGACGCGCCGGTTTACAGCCGCTGCTTTAACACACCGCATACGTCCGTTTAAACCCAAACATTAACGTTTTATTTGTGTAAGCATCTTTTTAAACTGAACCACCTGAATCGTCCTCACCCGTCCTTCCATCAGTAAAGCAGAACAGCAGCATGTTACACACACACACACACACACACACACACACACACACACACACACACACACACACTAAGTGCATCGCTTAAGCTTTACCACTCCATTGCAGATAATCATTCACGCGCATCCAGGGGAAATTTAGAGCAGCCGATCCACCTACTGCACGTTCCAAGTTGGTGGACTCAACCCACACAGAGAGAACTTCTAACAGATGGTGAGTACTTTGAAATCGGGTCCCACAAAACCCATTTTACCGAGTGGTACCCGAACTACAAGCTGCCCTACAATGCGCGCACACACACACACACACACACACACACACACACGCACACTCATACACACAGTGTGGATTTGGTCATAATGGTTAATGAAGGTTTATAACGGTTTATGGTGGATCCAAAATGTGTCGAGGGTTCAGGCCTGGTTCTCGGGCGTCGCGCTGTGATTGGACGTGGGGTCGGATTTCTGAGTCATGCGGTCCAGCTCCGCCTGTACGTCACTCAGAGCCGGCTTCTGCCCTTCAGGAGGGGAGAGACCCACACGAGTTACAAAATACATAAATCAAGATCAGAATCTATACAATTCCTTGTTATATGGCATTATATGATGTATTCATTTATGTCAAATTAAATGTAGTTTTTAATTACCACAGCATAGCGTGTATGGTTTATGAACACACACGTATGCGCATCACTTCTGCGTACGGGTTACATTACATGACAGGTGTGTACCTGCTTTCTTGGTGGATCCCTGAACTGCCGCTACTGTCGCCGGAGCGTTGGGACTCCCCGGCGCGCCGGTCTTTTTACTCAACAGGCTGTTGAAGAAGTTTGCCAGCACGCCCTCGCTGGCCGCAGCGCCTGTAAACACACACAACGGCTCATCGTTTGGGCCACACATGCATCACTCGGCCGATCGGTGGTTATAAGGGATTGAAAATCGGCGCCGACCTTTCATGTTGGGGTCTGGTTTTTTCACCGTGGTCATGGGCGACACACTGGCCACGTTTGTGGGTCCGGCTCGTCCAGCGGGGCGGGGAGAACCGGAGGCGGTCCGCGCCGGAGATTCCTAAGACGGACGTCCAGAGACGTCATGATTTTTTCTATTTGAATGGTGAGACAGGAGGAGGCGCGTGTACTTACCGTTCCTCTCGTCGGAGTGGCCGGCTGCTTAGCTAACAGCGACTGCAGAGAGGAGAAATACACGCGATATAGAAACTACACACACCACGACAGGCTGGGATTTATATACAGATTGCGAATAACTCCGGTAAATCAATTACAAAAAGCAAATAAATCATTCATGGCATTGGAGGAATCATTTAATCTGTGCAGCTATATTAAAAAAAGTGCAAATTAAATACCATGTTAACTACCCACACACCTAACAAGCTTTCATATTTTTCCTATAGTAGATGACTGACATTATAGAGACTTGTTGTCGAAGGCTATGTGTCGGCGCGTGGCAGGTAGCTGCTTAACACCATGTTAACTACGCATTCGCCGCTCTGTTCAGTAAGGAAGGGGGATGTAGGACAGAACCGAGATCCATAACGCGGACAAAGAAACACAGAGATGATAACGAGGGGCGGATACGGGGCATGCTCTTCAGAAGAAACACACACACACACACCACGTCTATGTGATCCGACAGAAACAATTCTGCTTCTTGTTTAGACAATAAGACAATGTTTAGAATTGATTTAAAGGTTTTTGCCATTTATAAATGTTATGCATGTTTAAACAGACGTCTTATTTTACCTTCTCTGTGTTTGTCTTCACTTGCTGGAATAAAATCGATAGAATAATTCTTGATTAGAAAACTAATCGGTAGCTGCAGCTCTAACCTGTAGCTTCATGAGGAAGACCTGCTCATCTTCTGCATTTATCTCCTTATCGTGAACCAACTGCAAAATACAGAGTTCAGGTGATTAAACACACTCATGGAGAAGATCTTCTCTGGAAGGTTTCCGTTCGTCTGTCTTCAGTCTCACCTTCCGTACTGGCGGCTTGATGACAAACTCCTCAAACTGATCTTCAGGTCTGACTGTGGTAAAGTTCTCATGCAAGATGCCGATTTTCTTCTCGTTGTCCCAGCCGGAGGGACTGCACACAACACACGGACGCATTTCAGGAAAATGCTTTCATTATTTACTTTTCTGTGAACGATTTACACAATGTCTAATGGCCTTGCTCAATCTTTTCTAGATAGGGAGGATTTCATTTAGTTCAGGCTATTTGTGAGCATGTAGCCAGTAGGAAAGTGAGGAGATATCCTGACTGATATTTCTTGATGATGATTTTTGCAACACAGCAGCAGTGAGACTTTCCTCCTGTCTCATAAAAAATCATAACGCTAAGTTTTATAATACATTAGCGACACCTGGTGGCCGAACCCTCTAAGTGATTTGTGAATATTAAGGGAGCGTTATTACGCATTTGTGCGTTAAACTGTGTACATACATGCATGGTTAATCAGAATACTTTATTAAAATATCTCATCTCGTCTGGCCATTGGGAACCAAATATCGTGTCTCGTCACACCGCAGTAGCTTGTGTGTGTGTGTGTGTGTGTGTGTGTGTGTGTGTGTGAGAGAGGCATCTTACATGAACACAGCATCTTTCTCCACTACTGAGGCTGGTGAGGTGAACTGTAGGTTGTACAGTTTGTGTACTATGTATTTGTAGAGTAGGTCCAGGTTCTTCTCCTCTTTTACAGACGTGTAAATCAAGGCTGCTCCGTCTGAACATTATTAAGAAAGGAACACCTGTGTCATTGTGTATATCCATAAACTTTCCTAGGTAACAGAGAGAGCTGAATCCAAACTACTAATAGTTTTAAATTCATAATATAATCAAAATCAATGAATAAATGTTCCGATTTCCACTTGAGCTAGATAGAATTAAAGTGTTTAATTCATCAGTGAAGTTCTGGGTTTTATTCTAACGCGGTCATTTGCAGGTCAGTAAAAGTGGACGTTTTAGATGACCTGTTTGAGACTGACCCTGGAATAATGTCATATGAATAATTAACGCACTCGTTCCAATAAGAGTTAGGGTCAGTTTGACTTTGGTCTGGGTTAAGATAATGAAGTGTTCTCAGGAGTCCATGCACAGATACCGAAGGATACATTGAAGGCTGAATCGCCGGAGGTGGGACTGAATGAAGTCGAAATGTTCCTCCTTGTAGTCGTGATCTTTCTCCAGCCCGGTTACTGCATCACACTGCACAGACACAAGAATAAAAGCTCATTCACGTCAGCTGTTCTCTTATTAAACACAAGTAGCTTTAGATTCAGCCCGAGTTGTGCAAGGTCTGACTGTAGCATCCTAATGAACTGAAACCTAATTTTAATATTTAACAATATCTAAGTTGAGGTAGTGAGGCTGCTTCTCTCAGTACTCTGTGTGTGTGTGTGTTACTCAGAACAGAGAATGAGTGAATGAGAGCCAGAGGGGGAGCAGATTTAATACTGAGGCTGTAGTGTTCTCATGAAGCATGTGAAGAAGACATGATAGGCTCCATCACTACAGGCTATACACAATGAAGGGGGTAAGCTTCGTCCTCCTCCATCACAGCGGCGTGGCTTTGGTGGAGAGAGAAGGCGCACTAGCGTCCGCTACAGGAGTCTTCTCCAGTATAAAGGATGAACACACGCCTAGCGTCATCCTGTACCCGTTACCTTCGTGCAGACGATGAGCACTGGGATTCCCAGGTTGTGCGTGAGGACGTTTTCTCCTAAAGGAAGAAGCACCGATTCGTCGTCTCCTACGGCAGGAGCGCTTCGTCTCTGAGGGGAAGACGGGATCGCCTCCTCCGGTTCCACATACTCCTGAAACGCCTTCACCACTGATCAAGCCAAAAGAGAGAGAGAGAGAGAGAGAGTTTAACTTGATGTTATTTACACCTAAGGTCACTGAGAAAACAGCAGTAAAGCAGCTCTAAAATCTGTACATGACACAGAAAACATGCTCAGAAGTATCCTGACGGCTCTTAATTTAAGCCAATCCATCTTCTCTCTGTGATCCGAGTAACCTCTTAACATTTAAAATGAGAGGAAGCAGAGAGGGGAAGTGGACAGAGGCGTGTTAAAAACAGAATTGGAACAGAGCCCAGATCTGCCGCGTCAGCAGCACGGGCCGACGGAGATGAAACAGCAATTCAGTACGGTACCTATAACGTGGTACCGGTCAGTAGTGTCACCGTAAGCACAGTAAGCTCTGACCTGGTTCAGTACGGTAGACAGTGAGCATGTTTAACTCTCAGCTCCAGCCATGTTTGGATCAAGTAAGAGTTGGACGACGTTACATGACTCGGCAGAGTGACTTGTGCCTTCTTTGCATGGCCGTGAAGGTTTTTAAATGTAATCATCTTCAATGACGAGTGACCTGTAGTGGATCTGATTCCTCTTCATAAGCACAATTCCTTTACAGCAATGGAG
>JAYDZG010000030.1:9061088-9073175 GCA_034509265.1 Microcambeva bendego
CGGCCCGCCCTCCTTCACGCTGATTGGCTAGTTGTCACCGGGAGCCTCACAATGACACGCAGCATTCGCTTCGTTTCAGCCAATCAAAATAGTGTAATGACCAAAACGGGTGGGGAAAAAAAGAACATTATTTGCTTCTAAAGGACCCGACCGTTATAACCGTTGGGTGTTATTTGACGGTTTATTAACACACTCCCGTGCTAACGATTCATTTGAAATTGACAATTAAAAAGGTACAACTGCATAATAAAAACCAGGTAGTTTTACCGGTTAGCATCTTCAATGCGTAAGGCAGTTAACCGGGCACCCAAGTCCGCGTTGGCTTGAATGATGTCATGATCGGGAGCGCGCGCGCCTCACGTCGGATGACGTCACCACAAGGCTTCTCGTTTCTCCTTCTTATAGAATAAAAACATAATAAAAAAAAATACTGATATAACAATGACAGGGAAATGTACAATCTCACTATATCATAAATTATAAATAGTAATCGCATTAACAATGATAGCAAATTCAAAGATGATAAAAATACTAAAACTAACCAACTATTGAAATATACGGTATTGATTAGGTCTATACACTACTATTATTATTATCCAAAACGATAATTAATCTTATTAGTAGTAGTTATGACTATTATAAGTGTTGCTCATAATAGTAATACTACAACGACAATAGAAATAATAACTTTTTTAGAATAACAAATCTCAACATTTTTACATACCTTGAGCCTTATTAACTTATTTCATATATATTTTTATATTCGAATGCACCCCGATTTTGTTTTTATCTAGTAATCTGTATATCTTTAGAGATCGTCTATTACTAAGGTATATGTAGTTTTTTTTTTTAGACTTTTTGATTCGGTTGTAATAATATATTAATCCAAATATTAGTACAATACATTAAGGAAATACATTATCATTAAAAATCTAACATTTCACAACTGATCATGTTTTGGGTCCTTCATCTCGTCAATGCGAGTAACTTAATAGTTAAATGAACAAGCGCGTCAGTTAAAATAAACAGCACGTTGGCGCTACCTGCTGGTTACGGGCGGTATTACAACTTCGACTAATTGCTTATTAATATGAAGTTGGTGGCGCAGATGGCACAGTGGGCAGCTCATACTAACAACTGTAATGACTTTTTATCCATATAGATTTTCTTCATATTCTCTGGGTTTCTTTTTCTTTATTAAAAGTGGATTATTATCTGAATTCTTGTGATTGATTTAGAATTACCTTTGTACTACATAAAGGGTAGCATTACAATGAAATATGAATATTTGCTTGTTCTATGTTCTTATGTATCTTAAATGTTATTTATATGTGTAGCTGATGAAGAGCATTCTAAACAATAGTGTGAGTCTGGAGAACTTACTTGTATAATTTTTAACTTGTATTCTTCTCTATTCAGAATAGCAGAAAGAAAGTATCTATAAAAAAAGAGAAAGGTGGAAATCCCCCGCATCCCTGCTGTGTTTATTCCTGCTGTCCATCTGTTTCTTCAGAGCGTGGCGTGGCAGCTGAGGTTTAAAGGTGGGGCAGCGGAGGGGCAGAGTGCTGAGGCAGATGGGGACCGGGCACTGTACTACACCATCCCTGAAACAATAAAATCATAACGATAATAAATATTCGGTGTGTTGTTTCCTGTTATTTGGCAGATGATTTACACCCTCAGTGACTCTGATCAGGATAAATAGGTGGGTAAGCAGACAACGAATGAATGAATACCCATGGGCTTAGTGTTGCATGTGCTTGGTTATTTGCACCACTAGAGGGCACTGTACATCAATAATCTTGTGGGTCTGAAGCGCGGCACAAACATCCCGTAGTACACAACATCCTGGTACTTTTCTCCTCTTATAAATAAGCATCAGGGATGAATCAGTGCATCTTTCACTGGAATCTTTGGGCCCCATTTCTTCCTATGATCCTACATTTCTGAGAAGATTAGAGGGTGCTGAGGCTTGCCGTGTTACCTTAGTAAGCTTAACTGTGTGTTGGTAGAGCGTTAAAACAGGCTAATAATAAGTTAAATGTGGCATTAGAATCCTCTCTACTGAGGCAGTTGTGCCGCACTGAATGCTGGGACTTCAGCTTCAGCACTGAGGAGCTCGGGTAGGGGCTTCTCGGGAGTGTAGGAGGATGAGAAATGAATGTGTGTCCTTACAATGTCTTCCCCTGCTGACTAAGTAATCCAAAATCCATACAACTATAGACATTATAGATTAGGTTCAGCAGTGAATTCAGAACAGGGGCGCATCTGAACACATCACCAACACTGAGAGACGATCGACGATGACAGATGGAGCATATTGATCACTGATCTGCAGTGTGTGTGTGTGTGTGTGTGTGTGTGTGTGTGTCTCCTTCCACCTGCTGTCATTTAAAAAAAATCATTAAAAGGCATGACGTTTCAAATCCGAGCATAAATTGAAGAAACCACGGCGTTGCGCGACACTTGACCGGCTGTGTCTCAAATCACACAGTTTGCTCACCGAAAATGCTTGCTGAGCTGGGCTCCAATCTGGAGCATCCAGAGGATTAGTGGCTAATCACACGATGCGTAGCTATAAGTCATTTAAACTTTTTAAAATGTCTTTTTAAAATGTACATATAGATACAGTCAGGTGATGTGTATCTAAAAAGGTGCACATTTATGGTAGGCATGGCTCATAAAATGCTAATTGACTATGCTCGCATGCACACACACACACACACACACACACACACAGTGATTTATAAGGACAATGTGTTGTGACCAACATCCATATTTCTCTTTCTCTCTCCCTCTCTCTCTGTGTTTGTGTGTGTGTGTGTGTGTGTGTGTGTGTGGTAACAAGTCTCTTCCTGTTACACACCTCATTCATTCATCTTTAGTATCAGAGAGCTGAAATAAAGCACACCAAGCACACAGAGGTACTTGAGTGGAGATGTAACAGTGCACCACGGCGCGAATGCTCCTATATTCACTTTAAACAGCAGAGGGCGCTGTCGCTGTTCATCAAATTGGCTAATCAGGCTTGAATCAAAATGGTTTGTAGGTACTTCAGGAATAAAAAGACATTACTAATTCAGATAAATAAAAGATCCCCACACATACAGTGGTCCGTGTTATTTTTAAAATAAATAAGTAAAAGAAAGCATCATGATCTGGATGTAATTTGGTGTTGTGTATATCGCATCGTGAGTGGAGTGTATCGTTACATCCCTGGCTGTTAGGGATGGTCACGGCAGTAGTTAGAAGGGGCTTCCTGATAGGTTTATGTACCTAAGTGTAGGTTTTGTTTCCTGTCGGGTGAGATTCTGCATTGTTCATTAGAGCGTGCACATTAATACTTCTGTTTCCTCGTCATCATTGTCCCTGGACTTCTCTGTATCTTTGTTTTAGAGAGGACAGGGAGAGTCCGACCGATGTAGGAGGGGTAAAGAAAGAAGGGGGTGGAAGGTTTGCGGCTAGAAAGAAAAAGCACATGTGCCTCTACCCCCCTACTGTGAGGTTTAATAGAAGTAGGAGGTGCAGGAGGAGGAAAAAAAAAAAAAACCTAGTGTTCAGAGCCAGAGCCGGCGGTTTATTCTTCCACCATCATCCCTCACAGGCTCCTCATCGCTTCCTTTACACGTCCATTCAGTGGGATTACTCACACACAGGTGGGTTCACTTTCTCTCTACGCTTACACACTTATGTTAGGAAGGAAAGTTATATGTGTGAGGAATTACAGGATGAGAGAGAGAGAGGACATGTGAGAGAGGAGTAATGTCAGCACTATCAGTGTGGGCTGGTCTCTTTGTTCTCCTCATCTTTACAGCTCATTGCATTTCAGTACAATTTGTAGCATCGATTCTTGTTTGCTTATCAGTTTATCCGAGGCTTTTCTTTCAATCCACGCCGGTGAACCCGAGCAGACGTCTCGGAGACATTTCTCGACTCTAATTCTCTCTGTGCTAGCTGACCGGTGTCTGGTTGGTGCAGTGAAGCTGGCCAAAGGGGTGGTAACACACATTTAACGCTTTTAATTCATGAAGCTTTTGTCAAGAAAATATCCTAGTCACTCAAAGAAAGTCCTGAGACGAGCTTTAAGTGGATCTTATTTTAGAATTTTATATGAACTATCTGATAAAAATAAATGCAGTTAATATTACAACTGAATGTAATGCTGCCATCAAGCTGCTACTGCGTCCAAGTTAATTCACATCTTGTAAGTTAGTAGTAGTGTAAGGGTCACTTATAGGAGGTCTTGCATCCATTCCTCAATGGTAGACAAAAAATCATCCACGTTTAAGTGAATGCTGGACGTCTGGCCGCACTATTTCCTAACACGAAGTCTAATCCTGAGTCATCTGAAGTGCTTTATTCTGTATTCTGATGGGTCTATAGATCTGGATTACAGATCCTGAATAGATGATTTTATTTAATACACAGGAGCACATTTTTATTTCCTTCTTTGTCCCCCATGATATAAATGTGAGTGGACTGAACGTTCATTCTAGCTGACCGGCGTCCCTCTGGTGCAGATTTAAGAGCCATGCATCTATCCATCTTTACTCTGATCACACACACATAGCGGTGTGTGAGATGCACTTCATTTTCATGCTTCTTTATGGCTACTGCATTTTTTGCCTTTATATAATTATAAAAAGTTCAACAGGGTTTGGCTTCCTAAGACAAGTTTTGTGTGCAGATTTTACATATAATATCAAATCTAACCACTACAATATATATATTAGTATGGGATTTGGACAGGTCACTATAGGGTATTGTAATTTATTCGTGGATGTCCGGACCCTCATTCCGTCTATTTTATGGTCGTACAGTTTGCTGATTTTAATATTTACCAAAAACCATCGACATGCACTTAAATATGCCAAAGAAAGAACGTGTTGCTCCCATTTAGAGAAGTGTATCTACAGATCTTCATAAGTAGACACACACAAGTATTTTGATTGAATTCTAAGTACCTAATTATATAAATATGTCTGTAACCTTTTATTCCAGTTTATTCTTGTTAACAGGAGTCACGCTGCTCGGCTCCTCGATTAGTTAACGTGGGCAGATTTCTGTCACATGGACTTCAGGCACTAAGATACAAAAGTGAATGTTTACTCGGTCAGGATAAATCAGTGGGTGCTGCAGCACTTTAATACGCTCGCTGGCCGTGCTGCCGGCCGGGCTGGGCGCTCTCCAGACTCGACGGGCGAGAGGAAAGGATGGATAGGGTTTCGCTGCTGTGAGTGCAACCCCTGCTGTGTGATCACTGCCCCTCCTCCTCCTCCTCCTACATGAGGGGAGGAAACAGCAGAAGAAAGATAATTCCCGACTGACTGGGGTAACAAAACGGCCGGCGACTTTACACGTGTCCGAGAGGGGCAGGTGCAAGTCTGCTGCCCTTTATGGAGATTGTGTGTGTGTGTGTGTGTGTGTGTGTGTGTGTGTGTGTGTGTGTAAAATTTCACTTTTAGGAAGTCTGGTGTCTGAAATAGGTTTGACAGAGTATGAATTTTGTCTAAACACTATGGATGTGTATTCTACAGTGTGTACAGTATATGATTTACTGTATATACTCTGGGTTTGTATGAACACACATCACAGAGCGGTCACCTGCCTTGTATGAAGCCGAACCTTGAATAACATGCATAGAAGATTATAGAGGTCTAAACATCTGCATTCATAAAGAACAGACTTATTCAGGCTTAAATGTGGCCAGCACTGTACATTGGGGTGTCTAGTGTTATATCTAGTGTTATACCTCCCCCCTACACACACACACACACACACACACACACACACACACTCGTATTCCGAATCCTAACCTCATTACACCCTACACACAAGGTGGTGTGCATATTACGTAGCCTGCACAAACATAAATAACTCTAAACGAGTGAGCATCCCTCATCAGTAAACTACATGGTGACCAGGGACACTCCTTTTATTGGCGCCCTCCTTCCCCATCCTCTGGTGATTCACCATAGCAACACCAGCAGCCTCTTCTTAAAGGTTATCAGTGGGGTGGCAGGCGATTATTTATTTACAGGCACTAATTGCTCCAGCATGTTTGGAGATGCAGAGGGGTCTGACAAACACAACCCAGAAAGCGCACGCATCTCTCTGTAGGCATCACGCGCTCGTCCATTAGGTCTGTGCATCGCGGTGGTGGCAAAGGTGGTGCTCAGCCAACCAGACTTTCTGTGCTGGTGTCCTGGCGGACAATCACGCTGCCCAACCTGGACTTATAAAGTCTAAATGTAATAAATGAAACATGTCCAGGGGTGTATAAACTTTTGCTCAGGCAGCATCAGAGGAGTTAGTCTTAGCGGACGCATATTAACATTACAGCAGAGTCAAGTGCGCAGGTAAGAAGTGAAATGTCTGCGATGCTGAATGCATGACCAGTAAAAACAATAAGGGTATAAAGTCAGAGCTGCGGGCGTTTTCCACTCCATATATTATAACCTTCAGTCGTCTCTTACTGCCGGATATCAGCCGGTGTACAAAACAAGCCGAGTTTAAGCTTTACTGCTCTGTGTTTGCGTCAATCTTTTAATATGAGAAATCCTCACAATGTTTCCTCTATTTGTATTGTGGTGTGAGGCCGAATAAACGTGAGTGATATGATTATAATACTAATATAATAGTTCTTACAACAACATAAATCGAATCTCTTCCTGATCTGCACTGGACTCGCCACGTTCCCCTCAGAAGCAAAACTGCTGGCTAAGCTAGTGCAGGAGGACGCGCGGCTTTTAAACGGCTTAAATAATTAATCGTGCATCACTATCGTACGTCTTATATCGAGAAACAGCCCTAATGTGTTCATGGGTGATCCGTCAGTGCTCGTGAGGGGCTGGTTCGGCACGTGAGCCATGCTGTGAGCTTATAAAAAGGAATTAACGATATGATGTGTCATTTGAAGCAAGAACTATCGCTTAGTCATGCTGTGCAGGAGAGCAGAGGTGTCCCAAAGATCGCCTTAATTAATTAAACTCTTCTAAATGTGTTCTTTACTGAGAACCATGATGTGTGTGTGTTTCAGAGAAAACATATATATATATAACGTGAAATAGTAATAATTAAATCCAGGATTGCCGCTCAGAGGTAATAGAAGCCGGCAGATTGATTTTTGCGTTAGGCACTTTACTGCACATCCCATAATGCATGCTCCAATGCAGCAGATCCTACGGTTACTGCACTCTGCTGCAGCAGACGCAGTTCATGACCGCACTTGCTGCAGGTAGCAAGACGTATGATATACAGGTGCTGGTCCTGAAATTAGAATATGTGTGGGGCATTCGTAGTCATGTGATTACGTGTGTCATTATTGACCAGACCCATCAGGATTGTGTTTGTGTGAGCACGATGTCTCCACCGGATGAACCGTGTAGTTCTGCTTTACAGCGTAGTTTTATCTAATCGTTGGTCGTTGGTTTCAGCCTTATCTTCTCGCTGCACTCAGAATAGCTAATCGCCCGCCAACCATGAATAGCGCACAGGGCCGACGTGCTGTCGCTAACGCCAAAGCACTCGATTGCGGTTGAATAATTGAATATTGGAAATGTTAAATCTGAAGAAATCCCATTTTAAAAAGGCAGGTTGTGTTAGCTATTGTGTTCCTGTTAATAGTGAAGAATATAAAAGCTTTATGAATATTAGTTCACGTTGTCTTAGTGACTTTGCTCATGCTCTGAACGTCAGGAACTTGGCTGCTATGAAGAGATCATCTCGTGAGCCATTAAATATACTTAAATACTGACCGCTCTCAGTTTCCCGCACCCCAGAGGTTACGTCTTTCTTTTTCTCTCGTATACGAGACGTTAGCCCTAAGCTAAATGCCACAAGTAAGGAAGGGCCAAGACTTCACATTCCACAGTCCCTTACACAAGCAAGCCGAGCGCTGAGTTTACAAGGACCATGTGAAGTTTCCATCCAGAGGCCATTTGTCTTTCATTCGTCCTCGTGCCCCCCCACCCCCCCGCTGCTCTTGGACGCCATTCAAACGTTCCCCGTCTTGGCAGATTAAAGCGAATGCCCTTTAAAAACGAAGGCAAAGCCGGCAGCGGCGCGTAACGTTAGCTTTTATCACTTCTCGCTTCCATCGTGGTTAATTAACCTTGCGTCGGGATCTGGTTTTAATGCTTCCCTCCACTTAGCTTCGGCGACGCTCACCCGGACGTCTTACGGAGCGTGCGCGCTATACGTGGTGATGCCTTCACTGCTGTGTTGGGAAATGTCTCATGTCTAGTCATTTATGGGACAGAAACAAGACCAGAAGTAAATATTTTAGTTCTTTAAACTCTGTTCATTCCTAGTTTCTTTTAGCAGTGATAAAATAAAGGAGCGATGTAAGAATAAAGGTCACAGGGAGTACAACACACTTGACGAAACTACTTGAAGTTGCCAGTGCATAATAGGTCAAACACACACACACACACACACACACACACACATAGTGTCTTAATGTCTACATAATGTCTGCATGTCTAAAAGCAGGAACCTGAAGATGTAGGGGTGTCTGATGTTTCCTTCGTGCACTTTTCAGGACACGCCATGGGAGGTAAGCTGAGCAAGAAGAAGAAGGGCTACGACGTGAGCGACCCGAAAGACAAGAGCGATGGGAATGCAGTCGTGGCGACGGCTGCGACCGAGCAGAAGGGGGAACCTATCAAAGAGAAGCAGGGTGCGGCAGGACGGGAGGAAGCAGAAGTGAACGCGGTTGCTCCTGAACACCAGACCGCTGCACCGGCAGAGGCAGAAGTGAAGGCCGAGGCAGTTCAGCAAACGTCGGCGGAAGCTCCTTCTGCCCAACGAGAAAAAACCACAGACGCTCCAAAAGAACCGGCACCAGCCCCAGAAGAACCAGCACCTGCTCCAAAAGAAACTGCACCTGCTCCTAAAGAACCTGAGCCTGCTCCTAAAGAACCTGCAATTGCCTCAGAAGAACCAGCGCCAGCCCCAGAAAAACCTGCTCCTGCCCCTCAAGAACCTGTGCCTGCTCAAGAAGCAGCACCTGCTCCAGTAGAATCTGAGACTGTTCCTCAAGAACCTGCTCCTGAAGAACCCGAAGCTGCTCCTCAAGAACCTGCGCCTGCTCCTAAAGAACCCGAGGCTGTTCCTCAAGAACCTGCTCCTGAAGAACCCAAGGCTGCTCCTCAAGAACTTGCACCTGCTCCTAAAATACCTGAGGCTGCTCCCCAAGAACCTTCACCAACTCCTAAAGAACCCGAGGCTGCTCCTCAAGAACCTACTCCTAAAGAACCAGAGGCTGCTCCTCAAGATCTTGCACCTGCTTCTGAAGAGCCCCAGGCTGCTCCAGCTCCAGTGGAACCAGAGGAACCTGAACCGAAAGAACATGCACCTGCTCCTAAAGAACCTGAGTCTGCTCCTAAAGAACCTGCACCTTCCCCAGAAGAACCTTGTTCTGCTCCAGAACAAGTTACAGAGGAGCCAAAAGATGCCCCTGAAATACAAGCTGCTGTGCCTGAGGAAGTAGCACCAAAGGATCCTGCCTCACAGGAACTTGCCCTAGAGGAACAACCATTTCAAGTGGTTGCTGCTGTTGCCCCAGTAGAGACAGCATCTTCCCCAGTGGAAACTGCCCCCGAGATACCACAAAGCCAGACAGAGCAGGACTCCGCCCTGGTAGAGACTGTTTCCTCCCCAGTTGAAGCTGCTTCTGCCCCACTTGTGCCTGCAGCTGCCGCAGAGGACCAGGCTGCCGCAGCTTTGAAACCAGTCACCGATCTAGAATCTGTTAATGCTCCACTAGAGACCGTTTCTTCTCCAGTAGAGGCTGCTCCAACCACACTAGAACAACCACCAGCCCAGGTAGAGGTGATTTCCGATCTAACTGAGACCGCATCTTCTCCTGTGGAGGTTATCTCTACCCCAGTGATGCTTCCATCCGCTCCCGAGGAGCAAGCTGCTGACCCAACCGAGACCGTTCCCAATGAACCTGAAGTTACCCCTGAGGAACCTGTATCCGCTCCACAAGAGTTAGAACCAGCTGCACTACAGAAGAGCATGACTCCAACGGAGGAAGGTCCCGAGGAACAACCACTTCCTACAGACGAACCTTCAGCTGCGCCAGAAGAACAAGAACCTGCCAGAGCGGAGGCTGCGGCTGAACGAGTGGTCCAGGAAGCCGTCCAGGAGGTCTTGAGCACCACTGAAGTTACTCAAGAAATACCAGAGCCAGAAATAAAACCTGAGGCTGATCCGGTCCCTCCTGAGCTAGAAGTAGTCCATTTTTCTCCTAAAGAAGAACCTGAAGCATCATCTGAACCTAAACAAGGTGAACATGCTGAGGAACTCGTCCCGGAGATAATCATCTCAGAATCCGTCTCGGCCAACGAGCTCTGCCCCACGTCGAACGGTACCGAGACGGAGGACGAGCCGTCTGCAGACACACCAAGAGAAAACGGAGCATGTAACGGCCCCGTAGACGCCCCTCCAGAGGGCCCGGTCGGCACCGCGGCGGACCACGACGAGCTCGGCGCAGGAGAGGCCGTGAACGGTGTCGTGGCTGAACCACAACTCCAGCGTGGACTGAAAAAGGCCGATGCTGATCTCGGAGACGAGCCGGAGTCTCTCGGTGCTGCCGCAAGCCCGGCTGTGGATACGGTCTAAACACTAAAAAACACCTTAAGATGTGAGATAAAAGTCCTCCCGATGGTACAAGGCCAGTCGGGGCAGCTCGGGTGCAAAGAACTTTGGGTTTGAACCACTCGAGAAATGAAGAATATTAGCTGAAGCAAGAGAAGATTGTCGTACTCCACGCTGTGATCAGGAGCGCCAGAGTTTTCCTGACTGATGTAACTAATGTGAAAGAAGGTTTTAGAGGACTGACTCTCTACATTACGATTGAAAAGGTCTCGCGTTTGCTTGTGAATCTGATCGATATAAAACCAGGTTGTCGAATTAGCAGTTATCGGCATAATCTAATTTAGACGTTCGCAGCTTATTATTATTATTATTATTATTATTTCCACGTAACAACTGAGATTTTGCATTTTGGGCTTTTGATGAAAACTCGAATGTTCATTTGAACTCAAAAGAATTCCTTTTTAATCCTCTCGCAGCCTGAGATGAGATCAGTTCTGTTTGTCGTTAATTCGTGATTTATTTATGCGGCTATGAAATAAACGTATAACGAAACTAACGAGGATCATGAGAGTGCGTGTGCCGTGTCTGTGTTCTGGGGGGGGGGGCGTCCCGTATCCCTCCAAAAAACAAGTCGAACACTTCAAAGCCGAATCACCTTACACGAGAATATGAAATATTTACAGTACATGGAGGAATCCATCAGGTTTCTCTTTGGCATAGTGTCCTTCACACCTATACACGCTAGCACTAGATTTGTTTGGAATGAAGTTGGGATCAGACTGCGTGGACTTGCTATCGATTATTTAGATCCGAAAGATATTTACAGTCCTATCTAATGTACAGCATAACACCGTTATATCTGATACAACATGTAGTCTCCCAAGTAAGAAAGACGACGGTGCGTAGCCGAGCAATTCCCTCCGGTATAATGCAATCCTCGGGCAGTTGCTGCAACACGTGCTGTACTAAAGTGGCTGCTTCTAATTCTCTGAGCCGTGGGGCCTGGCTAAAAGCTTAATTGTGCACAGAGTTTTGCTAATCTTCCTCTGCTCGGAGCTGTAGAGGAGACACTCGAACGTGGTCAATCGTGCCCACCGAGCTCTCGGCATCCATGTGCCAGAGCATTAGACTGCCGACATAGAGATGAACGTTTGCAGTTTAGCTAGGTGGAGGCAGTCGGTTGGTCAGCGGGTGTGTGATGGTGCATACAGATGTCCCGTCACACACACACACACACACACACACACACACACACACACACAGATCAGCACAACCCCCAGCCTTCTGCCTTATACACTTACATTTCCCAGCTGTATAATATGGAAGGCTGGGGGGGAGGTGTGTGTGTGTGTGTGTGTGTGTGTGTGTGTGTGTGTGTGTGTGTGTGTGTGTGTGTGTGCAGTGCTGCTGTGGAACTTCACTATCAGAGCTTCACCAGAACTCCAGCACTGATAACCCCAACCGTCCTCACACTCACTCACA
>JAYDZG010000030.1:9160067-9170150 GCA_034509265.1 Microcambeva bendego
TGATCTAGAGGAACAAGTCCCTATCACCTCACCTACCGAGTCACCGGATGCATTAAAAAAAAAAACACTCTTAAGGGTTTGTTCTCGAAACCCAACCAGGAATCACCAAAACGCTGACATCATAAACGTAGAACTGAAGACCTGAGAGAAAATAATAAGAGAGTCTGTATTATGGCACAATGTAATCTGAGAGAATCGAGCAGCTACTGCAGCTTCCTAATCTGGATCTCAAGAACCTGAAACAAAAACCTGGTTTCAAAATCTTAAACCTTCCAGTCTAGTCTTAATATGAGGGATCTTCAAAAGGCCTCCTCACGTTGTCACATCATATCCTTTTAACATCAGCAGCAAAAGACAGTTTTGGGGGTTCAGCATGTAGTCAAATTGCTTTCCCATCATGGTGACATGAGAATCGTCTTAAATCCTCTTCTGCATCTGGACTCTCCCAGACACGACCGACCCTTTACACCGAAATATAAACGTGAGGAGAATTTTTGAAGTTCCTTTTTTACAGGTACAAACCACCAGCGATCACTTTTTCAGGAACACCACACCTTCACAGAAGTCACATTCACACTGTACATCCGTTCCACAGTTTACTGGAGTACTGAACTGAATACTTTCATGAGCATGATGCCTTCTGGATTAAACTAGGGTCACGTGACTCATTAAATTGTTAAACGAACAGACACGTTCCTGATAAAGTGGCCGTGTAGTAACGCACGTCGCTGTTTCCCAGCTCCGGTCACATGATATAGCTTTATTAATCGCAGGACCACTACACATTGATCATACTGTACTGATACGTGAAAGAACTGCCCTCAGTGGTCAGTACAGGCGATCCCTATAGTGCTGAAGCAATCACAAAGCTTTGTGGTTCTCACTTATTCCTGACTGGAGCTTCACCTTCGAACCCAAATGTCTACATCCGTGTCTCGTTCACATTCGTTTCTTTATTTCTGCAGGGACGTCAGGTAGCCGATGAACCTGCGCAGGTTCGTTCTGACGTTGTCCAGGACGCACAGCTGATCTGAACCGTACTGGCCCCGGCCCTCTTTCCGGATCTGTCGCACACACACACAAACGGAGAATAAGCACCTCGGTGTTTTCCAGGAACTTCATTTGTAAGTTTCTATAGTGAAGCAGTCGGCACCTTGGCAGTGAAGGCAGGCTGGAGGCTCTTTAAAGCTCCGAGCAGGTTGAGGTCTCGTGCCGCTCTCTCGGCCTCCTGGCCGTCGGCAAAGACGTCGAACAGGGCGTCCAGCGCCTCTCCGCACGCCACCAGGTTCGAGTCTTTGGAGGCTACGTTCAGCAGAGCGTTGCCTATCAGCTACAGAGAAATAATTTCCATGAAAATATATATTTATTTTCTTTAAAATACATGTGCTGCGATTTGATTGATATCATGTCTACGGTTAAACATGCTGGTGGTAGCACTGTGTGCATATTTTCAGAAGAGACCACCTCTGGCCTTTACTAAGCAGGAGACCATACTCAGAGCTGAATGAGGTGTTGAGGTGTTTACCTGCAGTGTACCAGCACTGCCCTTCTCTTTGGCCAGCGTACTTCCCGTGATGCCCAGGATGGCCAGAGCGTTTACTCTCACACTCACCACGTCACACTGCATCGCCGCCTCACACGCCCTCATCAGCTGCTCGGGACTCATGCACTGCGGCCGGCGCACACACACACATACATAAGCCATCACTGTATTCAAGTGACATCGCAGTGTTTGCAAGCAGGGTGTGTTCGGACCTGAGGGATGCTTTGGGAAGCCATTATTTGCAGGAGAGAGCGCATGGCACTGGTCACAGCTTCTAAGAACTCCTCCTCCTTTAACACCTCTGCAAAAACACTGAGGGTCATGAATGTAACCAAGAGGGTTAAACAAGACATCCTCACGGACACACACCTGCTGAGCTGAAGATGAGAGAGGAGAGATGCTGAGCCACGACCTGTAGCCCCGCTGCTCCGCCCAAACACTCCACGTTCATCACAGCCAGCATGTTGTGAAGACAGGTCAGCGCTCGACTCTGTACACGCTGCATTCTGCCAAAAAAAAAAAAGAGATTAGTTTTTACATATCCGCCAAAACACACGACCCAACAAAGGCTGATCGAGTCAGTCCATTTACACTTATGTTTAACAGTACCACGTTTGCTTTTCTAAAAGATGAATTATTAAAACAGGAGGCTAAAATACCTCTTACAACGTAATTACAACAAAGTAGTAAATCGTTCCTAGTATATTGGTACTTTTTAATGAGGCATCTCCATGCTGGGTCTTTGCTGCAAATCTCCAGTGCAGCCTGGTTCGGAAACTCTGCCTTCTTGAGAACCTGAAGGGAGAACATCATTACAACACATGAAACTCATCTTTACAAGTAAGCACAAAGCTGTATGACGGTAGAACCCTCAGCCGATCCAATGTGTGTTTTAATGACAGCTTAAGGAAAGCTTTCTCCCATCCCAGCATGACTTAAAGACATAAAAGCATTAAAAAAACTCTGGTGTCCCGTTTATTATTAGAAACAAAAGCTCACAGGTGTCCGGATACGATCGGCCATGGGGCATCACGGCTGGAAAATACTCAGCAATGTGTTTTGGGACAGTCGAGCAACCAGATGACTGATACCAGTGTGAACGTGTGTGAACCTTCCACTGATTTCCATACAAGTCGACGATGCAATCGAGCAGGTTTGCACATTATCTCCTGAAATATATTCACACTACAATCCGGTGATGCAAATGTGTTACGTATGTAGTATTTTACTGACGAAAAGGATCCCTCAGCTGGTGGAACCAGATGTTTCATGTCAAGCGACAACGTACAGTCTGAGCCATCAGGGGTTGAGGGCTTCCCTTGAGGACCCAACAGTGTCCATCTGGCAGTGGTGGGGCTTGAACCAGCGACCCTTCGGTTACTAATCCGGTACCTTAAGTGCTAATATACAACTAGAGTGAAGTAGAACTCGCATTTTATTAGTGCTTAGTGATCCCTGTAGTCGACGGTTCGGGGTCTGTGTGTGTTTTACCAGCTGAGGTATAGTGTAGTTCAGCAGCACCGTGTGAAGCTCCGCAGAGAGACACAGAGGCGAGAACAGGCTGGAATTGCTCTCCGCTCCGCCATCAGCACCCGTGTCACTCTCGTCACTGCTCGACATCTCCTCCCACTCATCGTCAGAGGGTTCTGCGTACACGTACACACACGTACACACACACACACACACACACACACTCGAACAGCTATTCTCCAGTGTTCTGTACTGATGATAGGAAATGCTAAGCACTGACAGGTGAAGTGCATAACCTGTCAAATATTGTCATTACATAAAGTCTCTTACTGTGTGTGATGCACAATTTAGTTTTATGCTTTAAGGGTGATCAGTAGAGACCCAAGTGGAAATACAAAAGTAGGCAACGAGTGCATAAGTGAATTTATACAAAATCATGCAAAAGCAATTGGTCAATCGATACACGTCTGTTCCCATCTAACAGACGAGCTACTGGAGCTCAGACTGAAGAACTAGACGCTGCTTCAGATAGAAAAGTTACAGTGGGGCTGACACGATAATAGGAAGGTGTGAGGGAATGTTCCGCCTGCTTCTATAAGCTTATTCTCATTAAAGTCCCACTGGTCTGTCCTAGGGTCAGACTCACCTTCTGAGCAGCACATGTTGACGATGATCTCCAGTGAGGTTTGCTGAGCTGTGAGCAGATTCACAGCCTCCCGCAACTCCTGTTCATCCCTCTACACACACACACACACACACAGATTAGTGAGATTATATTAGGTGTGTTCAAAAACACTGCGTCGTTCCCTCTCTAATAATACATTGATTTATATCTAGCGTAAAGAATGACTAGATATTTCCCATGATGCCTTTTTGCGGACGAATCATGCTCATCATGATTTATCCCAGCCCAGGCGCTCATCTGAAAAGCGCACCGCTCCGAACTAACCGGCAGAAATTCGGCGGCATCGTTTTCCGTCCTCCTCGCGCCCTTCTTCTCCTTCTTCTCCTTCGCCTCCACGTCTCCCTCCTCCATGTCCTCCCCCTCGTCCTCCTCCGGTGGTGCTCCGGCGCCGTTGGCTGGACGGCCCGACTGGGCTCGCCACAGATCCGGGATGAGCGCTCCGGCGTCCAGGTCGAGGCAGCCGGCCAGAGTTTTGACCACGGCGGCGAGCGCTTCGGCCTGGTGCGCCGAGGAGAGCGAGCTCTTTAGGTTCCACACAGATCCTGCACGGGGAGAGGAAGCACCAGACGGATTAGACAAAGACACACTCGTGGCGGTTTCCAGTGGGAAAAGCAGGTCGGTGAAGTCATTCACCCCCCCAAAAAAAATGATAATATTACTTAGTAGTTAACTGACACTAATCGCCTCTAGGGGGAGAAGTGTCTCATTGCATTAAAATTAAATCCTAAATGAAGAAACACCTGCAGGCTCTGAGAGGACATGCAAACTCCAGACATAAACCAGGACCTTTTTTTTACTATGAGGAGTACTAGGTTCGATCCCCAAGTGACCTGGTGTGTGATTCGAACCCCTGCCAGTGTGTGGAACAGTGCTTGGACACACAGCGTGTTCTGAGCTACTCATGATCAACCACGTTCCCATTGTTCAAACCTGCCTAAGGATCCTTGGTGTTAAACCTTTGTTACGGGACTCACAGTTAATCCTGATCATTATACGGTACATCGCAGGTTCATTCAGTGGCTCTCGTGTTCATGTTGTACCTGCAGCCAGCGTGCGGAGCAGAACGTGTCCCGTCCCGGCGTGTGTGGAAAGCAGGATGTTTTCCAGAGCCGCCAGAAGCGCTCCGCTCGCGCTGCCGTTCAGGTCGGAGTTATCCTCGGTGACCGTGTGCAGGCAGTGGGCTGTGAACACATGCACACGCAACAACGGAGAGAGACATCATATGAATTGTATCAGGCGCGAGTAGAGTGTGTCGTTACATCCCTACAGACACTTTGCACCCGTCTCACCTGCTGATAAGGCAAGCTGGACGTTATTTTGGTGTCTTTCGAGGCAGGGCAGCAGAGCGTGCAGAAGTCCGTCTCTGTTAAACACGGTCACTGCTGTACTGCTGCTCTCACTACACACACACACACACACACACAACATCTGAGTGTGTTGATACAGGCATCACACAGAGCACTGGACAGCAGAGTTTAAAGGTGTGTACCAGAGGTTCCAGAGTAAATTCACAGCTTCATTTGCTACGTCTTGGACCATGGGCTTCTGTTCCTTCTGCTCGGAATCCAGACAAACCTGAAGGAACACGGACACACACACACACACACACACACACACACACACACAAGGCTTGTTCACGTCCGCCCACACTGTTCGATCGAAATACATCAGGAGAAAATTTGAAGCCTTAAAAACAAGTGAAATGTATCATTATGGGGTGGATTACCGCACAAGCATGCCCAAAGTATCCCCTCACCTCTTTTAGTAACGCAGCGAGAGGAGTGAGGACGTCCTGCCGTACCATGTCCTCACACACCTCCGGTCCTCCGCACGCACTCAGGTTCCTGCAGCACATTTTCTTCTGAGTACGTCCGTCCCGGTGTAGACCTGAGTGTATCTGTGTGTGTGTGTGGGGTTTTACCTGAGCGCGCCAGCAGCAGACTCTCTCACTGCTAGGCTCTTGTCCAGCAACAGCGGCCCCAACATCCTCACCAGGTCTCTCTGGAGAAAACTCGGTATAGTCTGGGTTTGCTGCACCATCCTCGAGATACTGGTGCACGCATACTCTCGCACATCTGCAAAGGGACTCTGCAACTGAGACAGTAAAACAGACAGATGGTCGGACAGAGACTGTGTGAACCATCATGTATGTGCATTGTTCATTGTTGTTGTATATTAAACATCTCACAGACACTCGTGCCACAGCGACAGTGAGTCTATTACGTGTCTATTACGCCTGAGGAAGAACAAGCCACCGCCCACCACCAGGTTGTTGGGCAGCCAAGACTCTGAGATTTTTCTAGTCTTTTATTGTCTCATATCTTTATAAGTGAATGTGTCCAGCACAATAGTCTAACCTTAGCATAGAGTTGATTAGAATAACTTCACAGGCACATTAGTTAACCAGCACGCATATAAACGTGATTTCGTGTGTTATCTTTTATTTCGCACTTTGAGTTTAATTGCGCCACTTGTGTCACACGCAGTTTGCACTCTTTCGAACCCGTTTTGGTCGAGTCCCGCCTCCTGTGCGGCTATTGGCTGATGAAACCCCCGGCTGTGATGTCATTTGCTGAACCTGTTGCGGTTAAGCGCTATTAGCCAATCATAACGCAGGATGAGTTCGCACCTGCGCAAACCGGGTAGGAAAGAAAAAAGCAACAAGCTGCGCTTTACCTTCTCGAGCAGTTCGGCATGTGGAGGTTGGTTCACATCTCCCACCTGCTCTTCCTCTACTGGTTTAACAGCCTCTGCTGAGAGTCCATCCGGTGTGAATTTCGGCCGTTTAAACCTGTTGTTTTTAGTTTTCCCCATCTCTGTGTTTTTAATGCTTTAAACCGAGAGACTATTCGCCATGTGGATGATCCTACCACCGACCAGTCGGAAAGTGAGAGTAACTGTCGCGAATACTCACAGACAAGGAGCTTCCGTGGACTCTGGCGCCATCTAGTGGTTGTACATCTCCATGCAGTTTATTCTATCATCAAGCTGAGTGTGCACATACAGTAGTCCAGTCAGCTCTAAAAATATACTGGACAAGAATAAAACTAACAAGTGGACAAATACAAGAAAGGCCCGAATCTGATTTATTGTAAATATAAGTATTTAAGGAATTTGGTTCCGGCTTGGTTGGGCTCCTTCCACTATAAATCCAGTGTAGACGTTAAACACAAAAATGTTTTAACTATTAGACTATATACAGCACATGTGCATCAGTTCACTTCATCTTCTTTAACCTCTCATCCTGATCAGGGTCTGTAGGGGTGCTGGAGTCTATCCCGGCTCTTCAACGGGCGCAAGGCACACAGTAACACCCTGGATGGCGCGCCGGTCCATCGCAGGTACCAACAGGACGATCCAGCGTCTCCGATCGACCTGGTAACATGTCTTTGGACTGTTGGAGGAAACCGGAGTACCCGGAGGAAACCCACACGGACACGAGGAGGACATGAAAATACCTTGTACATCTAGTACATAAAGAAAATAAAGATTCTGGTGTAGCTGCTTCGTGGGTCACGTCATAGACATGCATTGTGGGAGATGGAGTTCACATACGAGTTTGCAGTTTACGGCTTTTAATCTCCCGTGGGCGACATTAAATGCCTCTCGACGGGCCAAACCCGGAACCCAGGCCTCGAGTTTGACACATGATGTAGTGGAAAGCTGTTGAAGGAAAACATCGTCATTTTATGTTGCTGCAGAAGTGCTTTCTAAAAATAACATAATTAAAAAAACAATGTGGTTTAATTGTATATTCAAGTGTCATTTTTCAGACTGCAAGTTTTAATCCTGAGACCTCATGCATCTTCTAAAACAAAAACAAGGAAAAGCTTGATTTAAAACGACGTTATTCCTCTTGTACAAATGCAGTCGTGAGACAGATCTCATGCAACAAGCGTCTTTCCCTTCCAGCTCGCTTCGTAATTTCTGAATTAGCTGTTTTGTCTTCTGTCTGACATTCGTTCCATCAAAAAGTCAAAGTCAAAAAGCATTCAAGACAATCTAGTCATAGTATATAGAGAAGTTCAGTTCATTTTCTTTACCTGCTGATCTTAACCAGGGTCTGTAGGAGTGCTGGAGCTTATCCCAGCTCTTCAGCGGGCACACAGTAACACCCTGGATGTGGCGCCGGTCCATCACACGTACCAACAGGACAAGTCAGTGTCTCTAGTCGACCTGGTAGCATGTCTTTGGACTGTAGGAGGAAACCGCAGTACCCGTAGGAAACCCACGCACCACCTGGGGATCGAACCCAGAACCTTCTCGCTGTGAGGCGACAGTGCTCCACACTAAGCCACCGTGCCGCCCTGAATGAGAAGTGTATGTGGTGTAAATCGGCCCTGATATTTTATATAATATCTATAATATAACTCTCGGCTCTGTGACCTAACCACTAGGCTACGCTGGCCCTTATTTATCCGGGTTTGGGACCGGGGCTACGATGCATTGGTTTGCGCATCCTAGTGGCTAGTGTGACTTCAGACTCTCCCCGCTGGTGTGCTAGAAGAAAATCCCGCTGCTCCACGTGGGTGCATATGGTATACTAGCACAAAAATAAAAACGCACTTCATGCCATCATATAATTTAGAAATCAACAGAGTCCAAGCTCATGGTCTAGGTCACAACGTTTTGACCATGAAGTGTCTCAGTATTTTGAAGTGTTAATAAAGTAAAGCTTTAAATAAGTGTAAAGCTGGTTGACTGTGCAGCTCTGTGCTCGTACCGGGGTGAATGTGGCCCAGGTGCGGTTGCAGATCAGCGTTAGAGAAATATTCGTCTCCACTCGAGCGAAGCCACCGCGTAGCTGCGGTTCTGTTTGGTTAAGGCCAGACGAGACTCAAGCTCTCCAATAAAAATAAATCTCAAATTAATTATGGCCCCAAGCGAGGGGGCCCAGACAGCCTATGTGCCTATGTGCAGCGGTCTCAGCGCATTCAGCTTCAGGATTTTTTCTCTCTCTCTCTTTCTGTGTGTGTGTGTATGTGTGTGTGTGTGTGTGTGTGTGTGTGTGTGTGTGTGGAGCTCCAAAACTCTAATGAACAACCTGAGAAAGGTGATCCTCACGACTGAGTCACGGTTAAGATAACAGACGAGGAACATTTGTCACGAAGCAGTAATTTAGTTTCTGTCTGTAAGGTTTAACACGGATAGGAAAAGTAGCTTTAAATTTAACAACAGTCTATAGTTCGCTTCAGTTTATTAAATGTAGTTGTTTACACGATCATTTAATCCAGCTAACGACAACAACATCGTTCCTAAGTAGGTGGTAGTAGCTGGTAGTTTTCCTTCTGTTTTAATCAGTCAGGCGGATTTGGCATGTTCTTTTATTCTATAAGGGTGTCGCGCCCAGCAATGATTTTCGAGCTGGGAAGTTCAGGCTCTCTGTTCTGGTGTGCTAGCGGAAAATCCTTCAAGAGGATATCAAACAAACCGATACACATAAAATAATAGTATTTCCGTTAAAAGTTAATATAATACATTAACAGAAACTATAAGCATTTACGTTGTTATTATTATTATTATAACTGTTGTCGTTTTGGAACCGATTCTTTTGAACCGATTCTTCTTCTTTCCGGTCGGGGTCAGCTCAAGAGTGTGTGTGTGTGTGTGTGTATGTGTGTGTGTGTGTGTGTGTGTGTGTGAGCACTTTTAAACTTCACCTCTGTGTAAGCGATCCCACCCACTGCCCTTCTTTCCCAATAGTGTACAGCGGTGAGTTTTTAGCTGTTGGTGGTTGGAGGAAACAACTGGCTGTCAGGCTGCGGCGCCGCTCCAGATGTTCCGCGCTGCGTAAACGGGCGCACATCTGTTTACTGAGCTGCAAAACATGTTTATCCGCTCAACTGCCTGACCGAGCCGCTTTATTGGATCTATCGTTTTCTTTTGTTACAGTGCACGCCAGGTCCGTGTGATATTTATCTATTTATCTTTATTTATTTATTTATTTATTTAAATGCGACGTTTGCGCATTTCGATTTGCGCATCTTGTGCACAATGGCAGTCATGCGGAATCTATCTTATTAACTCAGCCGAGATCATTTCATTGTTTACAGTATCACTGATGCGATTTTCTGTAATCGGTCCACCTACTACTTGGATGCTTTAACGCATGAGTTCATTCTGAGTGTCGCACCTCACCACCACCACATCCAAATTAATACCAGTTGTTGAATTGGCAATAGTTCCCACTAAATATGTAACAACAACAACAACAACAACATAATAATAATAATTATTATTATTATTACTACTACTATTATTATTATTATTATTATTATTATTATTATTATTATTATTATTATTACTATGATTGTTATTATTATTATTATTATTATTATTATTATTATTATTATTATTATCTTTAATGACATGAACATTGTATAAT
>JAYDZG010000030.1:9268464-9287351 GCA_034509265.1 Microcambeva bendego
CCTCTGGTTGTGGCTAAGCACATACGCGCCTGCGCAGTGTGGCTCCGCCGTGAAAGACCACGTGACCCAAGAACAACGCGATAAAATATTGTTTATCATTTATTAGTATGAAATCAAATAGCGTGAATGACACAGTAGAAATACGCATTCAAAAAAATACGCATTCATCTAAATAAAAAAAGCTTGAGTAGACTTTCGATTTTAAAGCTACAGTAATCTATGATTAGCTATTCCTGTGCGAGTTGGTTTTACACAGTTGGCATTTATCTAGGTTACGTTACCGAGTCTGTATATTAACAGATAACAGATGTTAAGAATCTTAACGTCTTGTTGAGACCAAAAACAACACGGTGATTATTTCTAGAACAATTCTGTGCTATCTTGATTTGTAGTAATTTACAGACACAAGGGCCAAAAGACCGAGACCACGTGTAAAATGCTTCTACGTATTTTATACATGCTTCATTACAAATCATATTATCAGCATAACAAGTTAATAGTCATATTTTGTATTCTTTTAAAATGTAAGAACGTTTTCGTGTTAGAATTATAACATGTGGATGAATGTATTAAAATAAATAATACAATACTATACAAATAGGATTATTGTATTTACAACTTTGATGCCGGCAAATACCCATCTGTACACCAGATGGCAGTGTTTATCCTTAACCTATTGTATCCCGTTCACTAGCGCATTACTCATATCGGAGCAACAGTAGAGGTATAGCTAATAGCCCATAAGTACAATTCGTGATACTAAAAAGTGTTTAATACAATTATGACCATTAAAAAATGAAACACTCAAATGCCCAGTTATGCTGAATACTGTTTTGTGACGACACTGAATACCACAGTGAACAGTAAAGCGGTCAAAATACCGCCACAGTTGACCGTTTTAAACAAAACAGCTTAGTTTAGTGTGTTATTTTATATTCTTGAAGATATTCATGGCTAACTTACCTAAAACATTTTTGCAGAGGCAGTTTTTCCTCTCTAGCACCATACTAGAACTTTATAAAAGCAAATGAAACTAACCTGATACTGAGGTAAAGTGAGTGGGCAGCTGCGCTGAGTAAAAGTGACCGTTATTGCGACTCGAGCGCGCTCACGATTAAATTTGAATCAGTCACGCGCTGTTGCTGACACTCACGAAAGCACACACACGTACATATCATAAGTTAAACAAATTAGTCAATTTAAACAATTTAAGTAAATACAGAGCCAATACATAATGTGCGTGATGACATATATTAGTATAATGAACTAGATTTTTGTTCTTCATAACGAAACAATGTAATCCACTTCATTGCACTTTCTGGAGGTTTTTGGTGCTGCACAAAACTAAACACACACCAGGAGCAGGAAGGAAGCAGGACGGTGTGTGTAAGGTGTGTGAAGCGTCTATACACACATTCACTCTACTTCCGACTGATGGCAATAAATAAACAAAATAAAACTGAAACATCGATTCGAACAAATTCCAGTACCAACATTAGTATAGGATACTTGGATTGACTCGTCCACCCCCTATTAAAAAGGCTAGAACAGCTAAGCAAAGGCTGATACACCTAGTTCACAGCTGATGTACTGACTAAAACCTGATGACTAACATAATAAATGTTATTATTATTAAATAAAGACTACACTAACTATAATAAAGACCTGAGTGTGAGTTGCATGACGAAGTAACTTTCCATGTTAATATTGTAATACATACATTTTGTACGTAGCTGCTCTCAGTGGGATTGTAGATACATTTTAGATTTCAGATTTTTTGTTTTCTTGTTCTTTACTTTGTAAATGCACTTCTTCATTGTGAGGCAGCCGTGGCCTGGTGGTTAGAGAACTGGGCATGTGATTAGATGCGCCAATGTTAATGAATCATCATCTCGATTAAAGAAGCATTGTTTTGGAGCGTGTGGAAATCAGGACAATACATCAAGTACATTTAATGCAAAATCTTAACATTTCTATTTTATTTGTACTTATAGAATAGAAAGACAAAAACAAAAACACGCTTTATGTACAAGAAGCAACACGTTTGGCCCAGACCTACTTGAGTTCTGCAGCTGAGATGGTGAAGATCCTTGAATCACCCTGATGAGTTTCGAACCCAAGGGTTCAACTGCTCATCAGAAGTGCTTCAAACTACTGTACCACCAGAGCACACACGTTACCTGCTCTCCTAATGTTTAGTTTCAGGGTCGCTGAGCTTACAGACAGTAAACCAGGACAAACGAGTATGAATGAATGCCAGAGCAAGACAACTCTGTTTTGGTTATTAGAGGACCGAATTTGATTTATAAAACACCAAGACCAAAATGCGTTATGACTGCTGTCTACACAACACACCAATGGGGTTGGGATGAGCAGCCCCGAAGAATCATTGCAGTGGTGCAGCGGTCTAATGCGCTAAAATGGAGCGCTTGAAGGTTTGAGTTCAAGTCTCTGCACTTTTAAACAAATTATTATTACTGTTGTTATCGCTGATCCTTAATCAGTTAATCGGTATTTACGGTGTTACTATACATGTCATCACTTTACATGTTATACTGTACACTTTACATTAGGGTAGAGATTAGAAGGTTATAGTAGCCAGGTGGCATTTGAAGTATTGACATCAGATCTTAACACTAATCATTATTACTGGTCCTGAACCAGCTTAGTTTCTTGTTTTTTTATTTTACACTGTACATTGTACATTGGGAAAGCAAACTCACCGTCGGTGTAGGGAAGGTACAGGGACATCCACCATTGGGGAAGGTATAGGGACATATTAATACACGACATTGTAGCAGGGTAGAGGCGCAAAGCTGTAACGTGTCGTTAGATGACTTTGAAGCACCTGAAATTGCGAGTTCGAGTCACACCTGTCTTGATTGACAAAACCTAATCAAAATGAATAACTTGTTGGATTTACATGAATAAAATAGGCACAATATGTTCTACACACATTTGGTAAATCTGCTGGTTATGTATTCAAGATACAACAACATTAGATGTCAGATGGAGTTCAAACCTTGTCAGGTAAGAGTTGTTCCATCATATGAGGCAGGTGGTCATAATGTTTTGGCTCATCGTTGTATGCGTGCTGATTCAAAACGAATCATATAAGAGATATATAAATAGGTTCATCACTTTTCTATTTAGGTGTGAATTGGTGAAGGTGTGTAAAAATCGAGTGAGAACTTATGCAGTAGTCTAGATTTAGCTTTGTCTTAGTTGACGATCGAAGAAGCTTTAAGGGAAAGATGTGAAAGCAGCAGAGTGAATCATTTTTGCTTATGGCTTTAAAATGGCAAAACGCTGCATCGCAATGAAACGAGTTAGTTTTTGAAATTGTTAGTAAATAGATTTGTTTCACACTATAAGGTTACAGGACGTTCCGGGGGATTCGAACCGGACACAGAGACGCTCTACTTCTGTACGGCCGACACGACTCACACATCATGTGTACGAACACGGGGCACAAACTGTCTCACACATCGCTGGCCGTAAAAATCGCTACGTTACTGCTCACCGGAGCAGCTCGTAGGCCAGTGCGGGTTTCAGGAGTTGACGCTGTTGGCTGCCATCAGTAACGAAGCAAATAAAGAGTCCGGCGTCTCTATTAGATCCTGCGGCCGCCCGAATTCAACAGCCTGAAAACACACAGACACACAGAGACATCAGAGAGATGAAAGAGACCAAAGGGCAGCCAGACACACACAAAAAAGTAAGGAAATATACACTTTTGGATCAGTGCAACAGTTGTCTGAGCATGGCTTTCCTCCAGTCACCTTCAAATCCTTAAAACATGCCTGTATGTTGACTGAAATCGCCCCGAGAAGTGATTCTGTCTGACGACCTGCACAACAACCCCTGAGAGGACCCGGACCAGGTAAATTCTGGTCTACAGGTGTGTGTGTGTCCACTCACCCTGCCCTTATCCATGACAAGGATGCGGTCGCATTCCAGTACGGTGTTGATGCGGTGCGCTATGGTCAGCATGGTGCAGTGCTGGAAGGCTTCTCGTATGGTGTGCTGGATCAGACTGTCCGTCTCAGAGTCTATGGACGCCGTGGCCTCGTCCAGCAGGATGATCTGTAGGCACAGAACGCACCAGGTTCAAATCAGCAGCCTGCATGTACAAGTGTGTGTGTGTGTGTGTGTGTGTGTGTGTACATACTGTGGAGTTACGAAGCAGGGCACGGGCCATGCAGATGAGCTGTCTTTCTCCTACAGAGAAATTCTCTCCGTTCTCCACCACCGCTGACTCCAACTTCTCAGCTAAACTAGAGATCTAGTACAATAAAACGTTTACACATTTATTTGAATACATTTAAGTGGCTACTTCAAATTATTTTCATTAAGAAGCATTCACAATCGGATGTTCGCCATGTAAATAGCAAAGTAGCGCTCTGGCGACCTCTGCTGGATACAAGGCAGATTTTCATTCAGGACAATATTGCTTATTTTTTACATTTTTGAGTAAAACGTGGGCATGTTCTCCATGGTTAACGCCTCGCTGGACTAGGGAATCGCTTATTTTTCGTTTCATTTAATTGATTTGTATTATTAACTTATTGTTTTATAATTGTATACATTTTTGTGTTTACACTGCCCTTACACGAGGTTCATGACCGCACTTACTGCGTCTTTCATGTACGTCTTCTCCAGCGCCGTCCAGATCTCCTCATCCGAGTAGTTATTAAACGGGTCCAGATTGTACCTGCATCAGATCCAGCAGAGAGACTGTGGGAACCTGAGCGCACTGTTTGAGGCATTCGTGAGCTGAGAGATTACCTCACTGTGCCGATAAAGAGCACCGGGTCCTGGGGGATGATGGAGAGCTGGCTGCGCAGGTCCTGCAGACCAAGGGTTCTGATGTCCAGATCGTCGATTAGGATGGTCCCACCCGCCGGCTCCGCCAGACGAAACAGGGCCACGCCCAGAGACGATTTACCTGACGTGCACGGATTCGGTCCATGAGTTACACACCGAGCTCTGACCTTATATGCAGTGGGGTCAAAAGTATGTAGACACCCCTGCTACCACCACGCATGATAAAGTGGAGTAAGTGGGAAGAAGAATTTTGGTCAGATTTATGTCCTGCTTAATCTGTCCCATATAGGATTTTATGAAATTCCAATCAGCCTCTGGAAGCATCAGAAAAATAGCTACATGATCATGTTTTCTCATAACTAAAGCATGCAAAAGGGCGATTTTTGGGCGTCCACATACTTTTTGGCACTGTGTAAATTCTGTACTTGTACCTCACCTGAGCCTGTACGTCCCACAATGCCGACCTTCTCCCGTGGCTTGATTGTAAGGTTGAGGCGGTCCAGCACTATGGGTGTGTTCTCTCTGTACCTCATGCTGTAGTCTTTGAAGGTGATGGCGCCCTCTCGTGGCCAGCCAGAGGGAATGCTCACGTCTTTCACCTTGCGCGGTGCCTCAGACACGCAGCCCTGTAAAACAGATGGTCCTTGTGTGTTAGTGGTGATCTGATGGAACCTATTAGAAATGAGGACATTCAGCATGGTTGAATTTGATTTTGTAGCGATTTTAAAAGGGCCGTACACATCACATATGGTCTCGTTACTTCTTAATAACTTGAGTGGACTTACCGTGATGTACTCCTGGAGTCGCTCTACTGAAGTGAACTTGGCTTCAACTTCTGTAGAGAGTCTCACCACGAACTGCAGAATCCCCGTCAACTTCAAAAACAATGAGAAGAGACACTGAGCAATGCTATAACATGATTGTATTTACTCCTCAACCAAAATAAAGATACGTGAAGCCGTTTCTTTTTGTTCTTTAAACCATTTATTTCTTGTTTGCAGTTTACAGCCTAGCTGTGAACAAAATTATATTATTATTAGTATATTTTTACAGGTTTGGAGGCCATGATCCAATCAGTTCTGTCATTGACCAATCTAACTTGCACTTCATCATACATGCTAATAGCCTGGTGTGATACGGGGTCTGGACCCTTCTCTGTCTTCATGTGTTACCTGCATGGTATAGGACAGGGCCAGACCCTTGAGTGCAGGGTTGATGACGTCGTTGGGGCTGAGCGAGACGAACAGCGCCACTGTCAGGGCGACCGAAGCGGACAGGAAGTCCAACCAGAAAGACAACCAGCGTGTTCCACAGTTAAACAACAGAAAGTGATTGGAGTTGTGGTCACTTATGGTTTTAAAACTGTCAAAAAAAACACACAAACACAATTTTGGGATGTTAATGCTCAACCCAGGGTTCACGTCTGATAGCTGACGCTTGATTAAAAATAAACACTACTGTTATGGTACGTTGTAACCTGGCAGTGGTCGGGCGTAAACTTGGGTGCATTTAACCCAAACAAGAAACGTTCATGTCTAGAGCTTTGGGCCATCAACCAGAGATTGGCGGTTTAAATCCTGGCTCTGGTAGGCCCTTAACCCTGTCTGCTCCAGGAGTGCTGTATGATGGCTGACCCTGTGCTCTGACCCCAGAGAATTTCGTTGTACTGTACATCTGTGTAATGACAAAATAAAGGCTATACTTCTATTCTATTCTTCATGAATTTGGTTTGTATATTACTCATCGCTCGATTGTTTTTTATTCAAATCAGTTATGATGAAGTTATTTAGAGGAGCGGCCCCCACCTGGGGGTGAAAATAAGACACTTAAACCCAAATTAGAATCCTTGAAACTACTTTTCTAGTAATCTGTAATTTTTTTTATTTAGAGGGTGTGGCCGAAAATGTTATTGCAGCGCTGACTTCTTTGTGTGGTCTTACTGCTCTATGTACTGCGTCCTCTTGTCGTAGGCGTGAATAGTGCTGAGACCCTGGATGACGGAGGTGGTGAGTGAGATGCAGGGAGAGCGACTCACGTTCTCCATCCTCTTCATCTCTCGAATGCTTCTCTGAAACACACTGAAGCAAACAGAGGAGAGAGGAATGAACACACGCTGCCCGTTTAACTGTACTAATCATCCAGGCATAAAGTAATCACTGGGTATATAGACTGTACATTAGATGTAAAGGTTATGGCTCTTTAAAGGGTCGCAGGCCAAACAAAATCAGTATTAAATAGGAATCTAATGGTGCGCCACGAATCGATTCAGGAAATGATTCACCCGAGGCACGATTCGGTGTTTATGTTTAATGAATTTATATTCCCTTTAAACAGAAGAGGGCGCTGACGCTATTCAAGTTGCCAAATCAGGAATCGGAAATAAATAATTCAAAGGAAAAAGGAAAGGCAGGTGAAATGTTCTGGACTTACAAGAGGATGAGGGCAAAGAGGATCCCCAGGATGAGCACAACGATGAGGAGGTAGGGAAAGACGATGCAAATGGTCAGGAGCGTGAAGAAGATGATCAGGCAGAACTGCAGGAAGTTCTCCATGTTGAAGGGCAGGGCCGTGTCGATCTCATCCTGGTCCTTGCTGAAGCGGTTCACCATTCGGCCGGTAGGAGTCGTGTCGAAGAAGCTCATTGGACTGGCCAGGATCTGAATTGAAGAGAAGCTAGAATATTCCTTTTTCGGCTCTGATCTACTTTCCTTTTCCTGACACTTCTCAATTATGACTTTGAATCTTGATAACCACTGAGGACTTAATGTCCTTCATTTAACAGCAGTTCATCCATATACTGGGAGTGGTAGAAGTTTGGACTATAAAGAAAGAATGAGTCCCTTGAGCAAGACCCCTCACGTGGACTGGTCCCGGTGCTCTGACCCCAGTTTCCAAACAGGCTGGTATATTTCAGCTCTATTCTATTCTAATGGACCTCGGGTGCCACCCACCTTGCTATTCAGGGATGAATCTAAATAGCAGTTAATAGTTGGTATGTGTGAGTCTCACCCTCTTGAACATGGTGTCATGAAGCTTGGACGAAGCGTGCAGCGTGACTTTAGTGAACGCGAAGCCCTTCAAGGTGCTCAGAAGGATCATCACCACTATAGCCAGACCATAAACCATCTGATAGAAGCTCAGACGAGGATTGTCCGATATGTTGCCAGTGTTAGAGTTCGGGTCTGATGTGTTAGACGGCTAGAACACAGACACACACACACACAGGCAAATTAACACAAACACCAATATGCACGCCACACCTCATTTAGACAGTAATATTGAAGTAAAAGTGTATGCCCTTAATGTATGTGGTTACCCCAGAACCTTGATCTAGCCAATAACTGAGCCACCAGTTGCAGAATGCGGTGCTTCCCACCAACAGCACAAAGATCATCAGGACAAAGGGCAGAAGGACATAACCTAAAGGTTGTGAGAGAGTCCAAAATGAGTAAAAACAGGCCTCACCAATCAGTGAGTGAGTGAGTGAGTAGATGAGTGACTGAGGGAGTGAGTAGGTGAGTAAGTGAGTGGATGAACCGGTTGATGAGTGAGTTAGTGAGTAATTCTACCTCCAGCAGCTACACAGTATTGGTGGTAGGTCCTAAAAGTAACTGATCCCTCTTGAGACATCTCCTTTTTAACCAGCTGGTCTTTTCCCTCTAAAATGCACATAATGCCAGTTGTTTAGTGTCATACACAGAGACGCCTTTATTAAGAATATATTGACATCTTGTACATGTAATGCACCGTTCACCACCACACGCAGTCATACAGAGCTGTTAACCGTCACGTCATGCATTAGAAAAAGAAGAAAGCCCTTACTTGTCACACACACACATAAGCATGTGCAATGCTAGCAAGTTCTGTTTGTTTAGAAGCTGAGGGTCTGACATTGTAAGCCAATTTAATTACTATTTGAAATAAAGCAAATCATAGCTCTTATTAAACAAGTCAGAATAGGTCTATGGGTTAAACAAAACATGTTCAAGAAGTTCTTTATTTGAAAAAAAATATGGGGTGAGGTGAAACACGGGGGGTGTTAATAGTTCAGAATACGTTGGCACACACACATTCTAACGGTATTTCCGACTTTTTCGTTCTTTACAAAATATAATACCCACGATGCATTGCAAAAGAAAGAAAAATATTTATCCACAACCCATGCATGTCTGATAGCTAAATCCACTCAGATTCATTAATTTTTCTCCTGGATTTTACACTGCACATCAGTGCACACACTCTGTGTGAACATTAACCGAAGCGTTCGAACATGTGTTATAACTCATGACCGAGTGCTTGCCCAAGTGTCTCTAATGAACCGACCAGTATTGACTTATGTAAGGATGAAGACTCTTCATTATATAAATACCAATGAGGGTCAAGGTACCTTTTGTTTCCTTTGGTTCTGCTGACGAGTCGTCTGGTTTGACTTTCTCATCAGACATATCAAAAGCTGGAGGGAGAAGAAAAAATTAAAAGACCTGCACATTGGTCGTGTATTAATTCTGCATTAAGCTCATCTAGAGCAAAACCCTTTCAGTCTCAATCAAAACCATAACAGTTACTAGATGTGCTTTAAAGTTTCTCGTCGCTGGGGCAGTTATGCTCTCGGCTGAGGTGCTTTTACAGGGGGCAGCTGAAGCAATCAGTGGCAGTGTGTGACTGTAGGGGTGCGTGATGGCATGGGTCCTTGTTGATCGGGGTTGGGGGCACTAACGAGTGAGAGACCCTGAGCCCTTGGAGGAGTTAGGTCACTTATTTTAATTTGCTCATCTTTAATTTGTCCTTGTGATTAATAACTAATGAAACTAATGCTTCCTGATGTGGTTCAGTGGAGTCCAGTCACATTATAAACCAATATGTGACCCTTTTAGACCCATAGATCTTTGTGTATGAATTCTGACCTGGATTTACAACTCCACTGGCTTTGGAATTTTCCAGCTCCTGTTTGCTGTGCCCGTTGGATTCGGCTGGAATTTTCGGTGCTTTCTCACCCTCCGTCTGGTCCTAGACAATTATAAATCAGGATAAAATAAGAGATCTAGCTTTTTCAACAATGAAACACTGACCCGCTCGAGCTTTCAGACAAGGTTTTATTACACTGCTCTGTTTCAGCTGGAAGCCATCGATAAGCTGAGCGTATCGGCCGTTGGCTTTCATCAGAGCGCCGTGCGTTCCGGATTCTTTAATCTTTCCGTTTTCCAGCAACAAGATCTCATCACAGAACTCCAAATACTGTCGACAGACAGACAGAGTGAGAAGAAAAGAAACATGAGTAACTCCCTCTAACATGAGCAGTGATAAAAAAAAAACAGATATTCACTTTACCTAATACTATTTAAAAGCATACACACGTTATTTAGGCCATATATATATATATATATTCCAGATGATATATACACGTTTTGATAATATATGTATGGATTTGTCATATATTACATTTCCGTGTAGGCCAAGTAACATTCGAAGAAGTCATAAAGTCACTTTATGGGACCCTACGCAGACTGGGTAATGTTTAGCAGTGTAATGACTATACAAAAGTGTGTGTGAAAGGTGTTTATCATGGGGAGTTATGTAATATCTGTTCAGTTTAACCTTGAACAATTAAAAGGTTTAGCTAATTATACAAGGTTAACTGAAGAGATATTACATAACCTGTGTCTGCAGGTTTTAAAAATGAATAGATTCCTCATTAAAGTGTTATGTAAAAGAAAATAAACGCCGTGTCATGGCTTCCCGGCAGAATCAACACTAGCTGATATATTTGATTGCACATGAAGATCAGGCACATTATTTGCTGGCACAGGTTTGGCACGTTGGCATGACATTACAGCTTCTGTAATTACCTGAAGCTGATGTGTTACCAGGATCACCGTCTTGCCCTTCAGCTCTTTTTTGATGCACTTTTCAAAAATGTGCTTGCCCACATGAGCATCAACCGCAGACAGAGGGTCGTCCAACAGGTAGATGTCTCTGTTAGAGTAGATGGCTCTGGCAAGGCTGACTCGCTGTTTCTGACCGCCCGATAGGTTCAGACCGCGCTCTCCAATCTATACACGAGCATGAACTCACATCAGTGTTTATACAGTGAGTGTAATATGAATACCAACTAGGCTGTGATCATTTGAAAACAAACCTCGGTCTGATCCCCGTAAGGTAGAATGGCTAGATCTGGCTTCAGACTGCAGGCATGGACAGCATGATCATACCTGTAAACACACACACACACACACTTTTGTGTCAACACTACAAACAAGTTCAGTCTCTGTATATCTCTACACATGCATGCCTGGCTGTGTCTGAGAAAGTGGGGTAGGGCGGCCGAACAGCGCAGCCATTGTCAGGTGCACTTGTTCTAATAGATATAACGAGGAATGAATCAGAGATATGGACCAGAATGATAAATATGAGGGTACCCAAAAAGAAAAGAACCGTCCTATTAGCTCATTTCGAAACGAAAAACAATGATGTCATGGAAAATGTGTGCGTCACCTCTTCTGATCGAAAGTTTCTCCCATCAAGATATTATCTCGAACAGTTCCGTGAAAGATCCAGGCTTGCTGGGAAACGTAGGCTAGGGTTCCGTTGGCCGAGACAGATCCACTCGTTAGGTGCATCTGTCAATAAAATACAGAATCATACGTCAAGGGCAATACAGCCGTCTTCCAATTTACAGATTTCCTTCAAGCACTTGTGTAGAAGGATCCTACCTGCTCGAGAATGCTCGATATCAGCGACGTTTTTCCACTTCCAACATTGCCGCAAACCCCGAGCAAATTCCCCTGAGAAATGAATGTTTAGCAGTCATCAGTAAAAAGGTAAGGTCCACGATTCCGATCTTGTTTAATTATCAAGCAAAAAAGAAATAAAACGTCTTCAACGAACATCTTAAGATAGCAATACATCTTAAATCCTATTTACTCTGAACATTCATTTAGAAAGTATATAGTTTAGCACACAGATATGTCGGTGTGAACTGAGTTTATACCAAGCTGAACACAAACCTTGGGCAGGGTGAAAGTAATGTTCCTCAGCGTGGGTTTGGAATCTGATGTGTGTACGCCATTCTGAGACGGTTTCTCCGACTTTTCTTTAAGTCCTTTCCCACCGTTAGCCACTGTGACCGGGCTGTCACTTTTCGCTGTGGTGGCGTGGTTCGGATTGTTCCAAGAGAAAGAAGCTTTGTTCATCACTAATGCAGCGTCCAGGTCTTTGTTCTGGACCAGATATGATTCGGGATTCTCGATCATGAGGAGCCTCTGCAGAATCGGGAATTACTACCACCATCAAACCTATATATGTATATATATATATATATATAAAATAAACCAAACAAACCTTTAGTCGAGTTAAGGCCACTTTAGCTTCAGCCATGGCTTTAACAGAGAATGGCAGCAGACCCAGAGTCATCCTCATAGAGTTAAACACCGCTATGATCGTGTACGCCTACGGAGAAACAAACAAACCCCTTTGAAATACACCGTGTAGCCAAAAGTGAGCTTAATGGATCTCATTTGGAATACAAGCAATATTAAAAAAATAGATCAGTACTAGCTATAAAAGAATAATTCCAAAAAACTAAAAATGAGTTCTATAAATAAGGAATGTCTAGATGCAAATGAGCAGTGAAAAGAACATTTATCAGTGCATGTCAGAGGGTAAACACTCACGGTGGACGGTTCCAGGGGCAACTTGAACGCCGTGTGTGTGATGAAGGTGAGGATGGTGGCCAGAGACGGAACGATTGTTGTTAATGAAGAGTTCCAGCTCTGAATGAATCCAGCCTTCTCCAACAGCTGCTTCTCGTCCTTCCTTATATCTAGAAGCGAGGCCCGGACGTGTCGGTGAGAAGTCCGTTTCATTAAAACATACAGTATCACGGATCTCTTGAGCATGTAAAGGAACCCATGTAGAACTTAAGGAATTTAATGATCAACTCCAGGAAACGATGAGTAATATGCCTGGGTGGTGCAGCTACCTTAATGTGCTAGAGATTTCACCGAATGCCATACATACATGTATTTCTGAAGTTCCTTACAGACTCCTAGAAACCACACGATTCAGCAGAACATTGAGTAACGGATCAATAAAATGAATGTCACACCAGGTCGAAAACCTGATCACACATAGCTTTCATGACAGGTGTCATCACAAATCTGACTGGAGAAGGACAATCACATGACACATGCGCATGATGCCACCGTTGACCTGCATGCCACGGCAGTCCTTTCCTATCAATGATTCATGCATTCAATGCGTCCTTTTATCATTGAAATGTGTGTCTACCTTTAAGGAACAGGTGCACTAGAGATCGCGCTCTCAATGCCAGTCCCATGGACTTAACCTGATTTCACGGCTTTGGACTTGTGGTAGGAAGGCTCCAGACTCCTTGTCGTGCCACCCGATGATCCAAATGACTCTGTGGTGATGTGAAGACTAACCTGTGATGGTCTTCGCAAACGACTCCTCCCATGCGTACATCTTAATGAGCTTGATGCAGGTCAGGACCTCATTCATGGTGCGAACACGCTTGTCGGTCACGGTCACGGCGCTTTTCCGGAACACCCTGGTCAGCAGACCGATGTAGAACTGGCAGCAAAATGTCCCGGACAGAATTACATCAAGGTTTTTATTCCACCACGCCGGTGATACCAGAGAGAACAGAACTCACCTGTAGAGGTAAAAAGATCAGGTAGGTGAAGACTCCGATAAGTGCCGTGTAGCCCAGGATGTAGCATGAGTAAAAGATACACACGATCATCAACACTGGGATACAAAGCATGAACGTGCCGTAAAGCACCGCCTCAAACATCCGATAGCCGTCAGCCGTCAGAATGTTGACCAGCTGTGGAAGACAAAACGAGCATTTAGATTGAAGTGTTTAAGCATAAAAAGCACCAAGCTCTCCTGTCAGATAAACTAACGAGCCAACACATAATGACCAGAAGTATCTGCTGCACCTTAATTAATAAAAAGTAAAAGAATTGTCCGGTTCAAACTTGTTTAGTTATTCACCCCGCTGACCCCAGTCCCCGAGCTCCGGAGCTTACCTCTCCTACGGTGACGCTGCTGAGAGTTCGGAGCGAGATGATTTTTTGGAAGGCGAGCACGCTGAAGGCTCCTTTCAGCCGGATGGCGGTGCGCAGATTCACGGCCCAAAGCAATGACGCGAAGAACGCCTTGGAAAACTCTGAGACGAACAAAGCCACGCACAGACCGATGGCGTGCACCGGCGTGGAGGATTCGGGATCCGCCGTGTACGTCATGATCTGGTTCATCAGGACCGACTGGGGAAATAAAAGGACGTGGACGCCCGAGCATGAGCCGGCTGAACTCGAGAGATGGAAATCTCAGCGCTGGTGAGCTAGCGCGAAATCACATTTCTAAAGCCACACACACTTTTGTTAAACTAATAAAATCTCCACTTTGATCTTTAAGGAGGGAAGTGAAACCTACCGGTCCTATGAAGACTGCAAAAATGAAGAAGATGGAGAGCAGGAAGGACACCAGGAGTCTCGTTCTCTGAAATCGCATCACTACTGAAACGAGGGAGGCTTTCTCCATGCCAACACGAGCCACCTCGTTTTGCCACATATTTTGCAACCTACACACACACAAACACGTTATATTTCAATTATTGGCCATGTGCCTGGAAAGCAATCGATACAATCAAATCCCTAATAATCAAACTTTTTGACTGCATTCTGTCTCATTTGTATTTACGCCTGTACAGCTACACATCTACAGAGATTACCACACTCCCCTCCGACATGTGTGAACCGCTTCTGTTCACCTGCATGATGTGGGTTCATATGAAGATTCCCTCTCGCTGCAGCAGTGATAAGGAATCCTTTCCAGCCCCCCTTCCCTTCCTTTAATTTAACTCGGCCCTGATAATACTCCTCCACACGTCTTACCTTTCTCCACTCTTGTGCGATCCGTCGTGAGGAGACAGGCTGATCGAGCTTTTATCCAGGCGGTTCCTGAACAGCTTCCACATCATGGGGGTCATCCATACGAACGAGCTGAAGGAGAAGAATCCCGCATCATCCATGGGGTGAGACCTGCACATGGAACAAATATCTAGCGTGAGTCACTTCACACCTTCCTGTTCTCTGTATCAGGAACAGTAGCTCAAGACCATCCGTACGATACCCTGAGCTGAAGCGGACGGGGATCAGCGTCTTCATGCTGTTGTGGTATTTGTTGGTGTGCTTGGGTGGAGGTTCCGGTTCTCTGTAGTCTGGGACCGACTGGCCTTCAGGAAACGAATTCATGGCTACGAGCGGATCACCTGTCCAGGTAGAGCTGTCTCTTCTCTGCCTCTGAAAGACAAAGTGAGGATGAGTAGTACAAGAGAATAAACTAGTAAATAGATGTGTACTTCTTGTTTGCTTCTTCTAAGATTTTAAAGCATTTCTGCGAGAATTTGTCAACATTCCCTTCGAAGAGCGGAACACAGTTGATGTACATCAGGGCTGGAGTGAAGAGATTAACTACCATTGAAGTCGATTGCACCCGAGTACTGACTAGAGAGAAGCAAGGCTAGCACTTCTCATCTTCCTAGACCAGTACTCCGTACAGACTTGATCTGTTAAAGCGGCAGTATGAAGAAGCCCTATCGACAGCTGTAATAGCCTTCGGACATACATAACAAAATCAAAAATGTATGTATAAATAAAAAAGTTGTATTTTTGTGATTTTTGAAGTTTCTAAGTTACCTTTATAGTGCTTAGACAAATAAATTAGCACTAACAATAATCATTGTTTTTTTTTCTATTTAAAGTTTAATTCTATTTATCATCCATCTATTATCTCATTTAAATGTATTCTATGGTCATTCGTGTTCAGTCATTATAAAACCCTTTAAATTAGTCACAATAGATTCACGAAATATATATTCCATAAGATAAAAATCAAACACTTAATTGTTACAATAAAGAAAAAAATGATTTACTCACGTAGGAAACTCCTTCTACACTCGTCTGCTTGTCTCTTGAATGTTGTGAAAAGCCCATTTTTCTTTTCTATACAAAGTGAACACAGATCATTTTCCCACGAGTACGTCACGAAACCATAACGGGAGCGCCGAGGGTTCCTATATTCCCACCGACATCGACGGCCATCGATCCAGCTCGTCTTTATAATAAAACAATATCGCCATTTCACTATCCAAACACGTCACGCTGTCTTCCTCTCAGCGCCCGTCGTATCGTGAATGCCGTGGAGAGTGAGATCTGATCCTTACCTGCGCCGGTCTCAGGTGCTGAGGAGGAGATGTGATGAGATCTGTAGCCAGATTCGTTCTGATGGTTTTTATTCGCCGGCGGTAGCGTCGTTGCACTGTGGCCTTCCCGGGTTACGTCACTGAGTCTGAAAGATTAACTAGTACAGAGGGCTCAGTGCTGTCTCTTTCCATCACTCAATTGTAAACATACAGCCTGGTTATAGCAGTCTACACACTGGATTTATTTTATCGGCGTGTCTTCCTCAGCGTTTGGAAATGACTCTGGAGGGTAAAGACCCGTAACTGTTTTATTCGAGACACTTTTAGTCTCCGCTGTCCATGTGTGCCTGTGAATTTGACCTTTGGTCGATATCGGAGCGGTCTTGTGTGATAAAGTTATAGGGCTGAGGGAAGAAAGGGGTACCTCCTATATCTGTCCTGTGGTTTGGTATGGCTGCGGTCGTCCTTTGTTGTTGGTGCTTGGTAGAGTCGGGGTCGTTCATGGTGGCAGAGGGAGTTTGGCAGGTTTGGGAGGTTGTCTGTGTTAGTGTAGCTCTATTCAGTTTTGATGTTAACTACGCATTTCTACTGTAAAAGTACAAGATGACCCATGGCAAGCAGTTGTTTGTGGTAAGAAGTAAACCGGAAGTGCCACAGGAGTTTGCCAAAAGTATTAGTACAAGTAAAACCATTTTTAATAGCGTTCAGGCTGAAATCGTCCCGCTGAGCATGAATCCGATCGATGAGGATGTTGCACAATATTTATGTTGAGTGCTCGGTGAGTTAATGAATGATTTAAACATCTTTATCACTGGATCATACTGAGAACAGAGATAAACATTAACCATGAACTGTCTCAGAGGGCTCGAAGTTAAGCACTAGGTCAGAGGGGACGTTCGCTCAACGTATTCAGTCGTATCAGCAAAGAATCACCAGATATCAACGGAAACACTCCGGGGTTTCCCTACAACTCAAGACTACAGTGTGTGTACACCGGAATTCAATTCTGGGATTTCAAAACCAGTGCCGCCAAACCAGTCTAATCTTAATACACAGTATGCCCAAAAGTATTGGGACAACCTGTCTAATTACTGAATTCACGTGTGGCATCAGTTGCTTACCGAAGGGATAAATCAGTCTTGTAAGGGTAATCATGTCTTCTCAACTTTTTTTTAGGGTAGATGATCCTGTTCCTGTATGATGCTACGCTGACTTCAGCACCACTCGACAGCTTTGGAGAGACCCGGAACCAACATCAGTGACCAGAAATACCCTACTGCCACATTAAGACACAAATTCCCACCAACATACATCAAAGTAAATCATCTCCTTCATACTCACTGACTGTGTTGACCGCTTATCCAGTGTTGTGGGGAGGGGAGTGTGCTGGAGCCTATCACACACAAACACCCTGGACAAGGTGCCTGTCTATCACAGGACAAACCCACACATTCACCTACTAGGTAATCCAGCATCTCCAGGTAACCTGACTGAATGATTTTGGACAGTGGAAGGAAATCGGAGCTCCCGGAGGGATCCACACAGAAAGGACCCCGGACCTTCTTTGCTGGCGACAGTGATGCCCATCTCATTTAGACTGTGTAAACTGTTTTTAACCAATATGTGCTGCTAATGGTTGCTGGCTGGGTGGAATAAAAAATGAGCAGAAGAGGGAGCCAGACTCAAAGCCGTCGAGACAAAAATAAAGCTGTCCTGCGACTGGTCAATTGAGTGGGGCTGAAGTCAGGGTTCTGTGCAGGATACTTGAGCCTTTTTAAACCTAGATCTTTGCATAAAATAATATAAAAATAAGCAGGGGTGTCCCAGTACTAGTGGCCCCCTCGTTTTTCATTGTGTGCTTCAATTTGGTTTTACAATCATCTTCATATCGTTACTCTGCCTCCCTGTAAAATATCTGTCAAGTTTCCCTGCAGTAAAACTAGATATTAAATTCAATAGCCTGAGTAGACAGGACTGTATTACAGTTTGTTCCGAGTGCGGTATGGTCCGTGGTGGAAGATAGGAACATCTCAGAGGCTTTGATGGTTTTACCACAGCCTGCATGTGTGATCACTCAAAATGAAGATTGTCATCTTGCCTCCTCCAAGCTGTCTAGAAACTTTGTAGTTAAAAGTATCAGGACACCACGTCTTATTTTAAAGCCAGAACAATAATATAGGGAAAATTTCACGCTTCCAAATTTATATTCAGCAATAGTGTAAGATCTACTTTCCGATTCTACCGTTCTTAAAAAGTTTAAGTTCTGACCTCAGCCCCACTCGGCAGCTTTAAAATGAACTGGAGCATTGACATCTGAGTGAACATACAGATAATGGCATCTTAAGAAAGAATACACAGACTACTATTGTAGGTCTTGTGAGATGCTTCTAAAAATCCCTAGGTTTGGAAATACAATGTCCACAGGGCACATGGTTGGTGTACACATTCTTTTGGCAAGAACACGTGAGGTTCAACCACACTGAACACCTCTGGAAAGAACCTAGAACGACGACGCCAGTGCCAGGCCGCACAGATGCTGCCAGGCCATCACAGACCTACTCCAAAGGCTTCCTGAAAGAGTAGATGTTTAGATGTTTTGTATACAGATCAAACACCTGACAAGCTTATGGTCCAAATACTTTTGGCTGCAGAGTGTATGTCAGACCTGTTGCGGGATACGTCCTGGTGTATGGTGACACCCAACCAAGCCATTTTGATCAAAGTTATCATTCGTATCACATGGGATGGTACTCACGCCAAAGTGTAAGAAGACTGGAACAGCAGGACCATAAATAATAAGTTAGGGCCAGTCGTAGCCTAGTGGTTAGGGTAC
>JAYDZG010000030.1:9316795-9329255 GCA_034509265.1 Microcambeva bendego
TGTGTATACCTGTTGGGTATTCCAGGTACGGGTGTAAGGAGTGGCAGCATCGGTCAGAAGGAGGCGAGCTTGAGGCATTACACACAGGAGAGGTGTGATCAAGAGAAGAGGATCCAATTCATCTAACCATGTGATCACTGCTGAAGAAGCCTGAGCAAACACATCGACGCGCTGAATGTTAGAAGACGAACAGACACGCCCGTGGACACACATCATTTTAAATGGTTTATTTATGATTCATTCACGTCTGTGCACCTGTATGACATGTAAAGCCAATAGAATTTATGAGTAGGAATTTATTCCTCACCCAGAGTTTAGTAGTAACGGCCGTGAGCTGTGGAGGTGTCAGGTGGATCAGGGCAGAAAGCAGGACATCAGGGGACAAACTGGACAGAGCTTGGACTGGCAGCCCAGTTATCAGTGAGCCCAGGTCGGACAGGGCACCTGGATCGGAGAGCTGCCACAGCACACACATTTATGCTTGCAGACTAGTCTACAACTCACAAAACTATAAATAATTGAGATGCAAAGCTGTAACTTATTCTATATTTGATACTCTGCCTCTACTATTCTGCAGTAGGCCATTAAAATAAGGCACATAAACATTAAACTATTAAACATATTTACTAAAAAGCTACTACCTGACACTTACTTTCAAGTTGGACGAGAGCTTGTCTATGATCACGGCTGCCTACAACAAAAACATATAAAAGGTTATGACTAGCAGACCCAGATAACAAGCAGAAAAAAACGAGGGGTTCAGGCCTCCCACCTGTTTACCTTTCCTCTCAAAGAGCTGCATGTAGCATTCAAACACACGCTCTGTATGAAAAGGTAGTGGATGATATACAGCGCAAACCCTACATACCTGCGTGGGTGTAAAGGGCACTGAGGCCAGATCACCCAGGACGGGGCGGAGCTGGGACTGGTCGAGTTGCTGCAGGAAGTCCGACCCCAGCAGTGGCAGGAATGGGGCGAGCTCGGACACCTTCTGAGAGCTGAGAGAGGCGGGTGACTGCAGCTCAGACTGGGTCAGAAACATGCTGGAGATCTGAGAAGCACATCGCAAAGGATACATCATCAAAAACAAAGCATGAAGCATTTTTAATTCCTTACAATCACCTTAATGCTTTTGTTAAAAATCTAAGTGTCCACATATTTATGGTGCTAGGATTTTCGACCGTTGGGTGTATATCTGTCCGAGGAATACAAGTCTGTTCCTGCAGATAACGCTAATGATCTGGTTGTGTTACTGTTTTTACTTACTTCCTCTAACTGAAGCTTATTCTAGAGAGACCCGTGTCTCTATAAACTCATGTAGTACTCAAACGCAGCTCTAACTTTGTCCCTTGTCTGAGTGTTTGCCCCAAACAGGATTCACAGAGCTCCGAGGTTGTACTTATTAGAACTTCCAGAGTTAGGTAAGACATTCAAGAGTTAGGTTAGACAGCACAGGTCGGTTAAAAGAATCAGAGTTATGCCTCCATGCCCCTTCTGCCAACCAAAGTCACGAAGCAGAAAGACACAGGCTTTACTGTGACTCGCAGCTGAACTAAGTTACAGTTTACAGGTTACAGTTTACGTTGTTGGTTAAAACAATAATTGCCTTGTAAGCCTGGGCATGGCACTCTGAAAAGGGTTAACGGCATAAACAAGCGGTGTTACATCCAAATTCATCCTCAAAATAATAATAATGGAATAGTTAATTGACTGTTTAATCATAAATAATTAAACGCAACATTAAATGCCCCAGTACACCTCAATCGAACACGATACAAATAGATTTTAAAAGCGTAAACTACAATGTTAATAAACCTCACCATGTTACTTGGAACACTGACTCCCTGTGCTACACACATCCTGATGTTCTCCTGGATCACCTGGAACACACTGGTGCCCACATATCCTTGCAGGTCACTCAGTTTGGCCTGGCATGTCAGCGTGGCTAACCTAAGTCAAGTAAGAAAAAGCTCAAAAACCACATTTTACAGAAAATATCTCGCTTAAACATTATAGCCGTATTCAAACCTCTTAAACTCTTCAGCTGTGAGGTTCCTGTACGCTGCCGTGACGCTCTGAGCTACGAACTGCTGCTTCAGGCCTCCCAGGTCGTCCATGAGAAGAACGTCCAAACCGTTCCGGAGCTTCAAAACATGCACACAGAGACACTGAATATCAAAACATGTTAGAGTTGAATCTCACAGGCAACGTCACGGTTGCAGCGGTGCATTAAGTGAATGTCCCACCAACACAGGTGAGTAAATGGATGTGATCTGGGTTTTTGTGAACAGTGGTGCGCTAGTAGGTAGAGCAAAAATTCCAATCCCAGCTCTGTCAAGGCCTTAAGGACTAAACAGGGAATTTTATCCACTGTACAGTTGTTTATGTATATATGACAAATAAAGATGGTTTAATGTTGTCAGATTACCCTTTATGCTCGACCTCTGCTTGTCAGTGCAATTCTAAATCCATTGTGTCCCATCTAAAAGAGCACACTACACGTCCATCACTTATTCATCCACATGTTTCTGACCAGACAATGCATTCTCAGGCATGCGTCTCACAAAACAGACCTTCTGTCCAGCGCCGAACCTTCGACAGGAGCCAACACGGGTCAAGTATCGCGGTGAGGAGACGTGGCTGTTACCTGAGCAGGTGTGAGGTGCTGGAAGCTGCGGAACGGCAGGTACGTGATCAGGTTACCGCCATCTCGGATAAACGACGGGCCACCTGCCGTCACACTCGAGACATTGAGGGACCGGCCAAACCACGAGCCGAAAGCCTGCCGCTGCTCCAGGGACAGAGCGTCGATGTTGCTGTTGATCGTGTTCAATCTGAATGGGAACAGGATGACACTTTAGTCTTTAGGGTGAATGCTGTGTGGACACCAGGCCATAAGCTTGTTGGATGCTCCATTCAAAACTTGTGCCCAATGAATGGGAATAAAAGACAAAACCAGACTGCCCAAGTGCCAAAACAATCAATTCCACATACGTCTGACCATGCGGTAAATAAGCCTTGCACCTACACCATGATATTGTTCTGTAGTGGAGGAAGAGAGTTGATGACTTCCGGTGTTGCAAACCTCAGAAGAGGCCCAAGGTCAAAAAACAGGGTCTCATCTTGTCTCAGGTGAGTTTCAAACAGTACGGCCACGACGGTCTGCAAGTAGTCAGAGGTCAGCTAGAAAAAAAGAGAGAATATTGTATGTACACTGGTCAGTTTATTAGAAAGATGGTAAATTGCTGCCATGTAGGAATACAGTGTGGGAATAAAATAAAGCCAAATTGGTATTAGGGGTCAGAAAGTATCCAGCACATCTTATACAGTGTACAACAGTGCCTGGATGGCATTTTCACTCAAAAATGCTGTTTATTGCTGTTGTTTTTTATTATTATCTTGTTTAGATAATGCCATCCGTAGCCTAGTGGTTAAGGTACTGGACTAGTAATCGGAAGGATGACGGTTCAAATCTCACCACTGCCAGGTTGCTGCTGTTGGGCCCTTGAGCAAGGCCCTTAACCCTCAATTGCTCAGACTGTAATTACTGTAATGTAAGTCGCTTTGGATAAATGCGTCTGCTAAATGCCGTTTATGATCAACAAATTCATTTAATTTAGTGTTTGGACAGTTCTGAAAGCATTTTACCTGAAGGCTCGCTTGGTTCCGAGTATAGAATTGTACGATCTGTCTCATGGTGTTCATGTCCACCGAACTGAGCATGGCTCTCAGACTTGCCGAGGGGATCTGAAAATACTCCTGCACAGAGAAGTCGGGAATATTTTTCAACCACATGAACAGGATTAGTCAGGAAATTTGTACGAGTAGAGAGCGACGATACGAACCTGGATGAAAAATGAGTCTGTGCCTTTTACATCCCTTCCAGTTTGCATCAGGCTGGTGAGAACTTTCTGAAACATGAAGCATGGAGACACACACACACACACACACACACACACACACACACACAGAGTCATTTAAATATGATACTTACACCTGAAGCAGTCACGGAAAAATCACTAGTGTCAAATGATGAGGTTAAGAATGTCGGCGCTGATGTCCGAATCACAACGACGACCAAAATACAGACAGGAAAGTAAAGCTTTGGTGTCGATGTACGCAGCCAATCAGACTTGCTTCGTTTGATTTGATTGGTTAATATTTGATGAAACAGACAGGAAATGTTGAATATCAGAGACATTGGACACCAGGTTGTAAGACGCAGCACTCGGGTCAATTACACAAAACTGGAGACGGCAAGTAATACGCCAGATTAACCACCGACAACAAGCACACCTGAGCTCAAGGTTACACTTAAAATAACTATTTAATGAATTAAACATAGCTAGAGTACCCATGTTATACTACTTGATGTTATTTACTTTCGGCACTATCTAAAATGTTGGGTGGGCATTATGGGTATATCAGTCCAAATGGCGGGTTTTTAAAACTGTGCCGCTGGAGTAACTGCAGTGGCAGTACAACAAACATATAAGGGAAACTTCTCACATACAGTGAGTGGAGGCCAGGATCAAACCCAGGCCCCAGGATCTAGGTGGCTGTGTGTGCCCCCTCTCTACAACCTGTGTTACTAGTAATGTAATACTATTGTATGTCTAATATGTGGCTTTCAAAAGTAAAATGGTGCACAACTGGTAAATTTCAGAACTGACAGCCTTCCAAAAAAAAGAAAAGAAAAAAAGAAACCAACCGCAAAGCACTGCAGCAGCACTTGCTTCTTGCCAAAGTCCGTTTCCCTCTCCAAGAAGGCAGACACAGAGTCCAGCACGCTCTGTCGAATATGGTCCGTCACTGCCAGAGTTGTCATTCCATTCTCCTCCAGCAACAGCAGCAGAACCACCCATGCACTTGTGGCCTCACCGGTCATTGAATTCAACCGTGTGATCATCAAGGTCTCCATACGGGGCAGGAGAACTTCCATCCCGCATCTCAGAAATGCCAGGAATGCCTGGAACTGAGAGACATCTGGCTGGCAGACCGCACCCATATCTACACTGCACGACCAGTTCAACTGATCAATGATCTCTCTTAGCAGGCAAGGCTGAAGCTCACCGGTACTGGTATTACCGGAGCTGTTATCACTGGACTGGGAGATGTCGGGCGGGGTAATATTGGAGTAGTTTAAATATGTGACACACAGCGCGTTCACCCAAAGACTGGAAGGTTCTTGAACGATGTAGGACAACAGAGCAGGGTTAGCACAGACTAAGGAGGTGAAGTTTGCCTGATCATAGTCCCAGCAAAGTACAAGAGTTGCCGCATCCGGAGGTGCCACTGCCCAGTTTCCATACTGGCACATGTCAGAGGGTTTGAAGCCGGTACTACTTCCCTTGCTGGCCTCGGTGAGGTTGGCGCACTGCTCCAGCAGCCAGGTGTTGTCCAGATTGGCGAGAAGGTTTTGCAGAACTGTGGCATCGGCGCAAACCTTCAGCTTGAAGTTTGCTGCGTCGAGGTCAGCACAAAGAGCGAGGTCCGCCATGTCCACGAAGGCGGGCTGGCTCCATTTAGAGTACGAACAGACCTGAGGCAGCAGGTCTGACGTGTTGTTGTCGTCAGAACACACAGATTTCAACCACCGGTTCTGGGGGTCAAGGGTGAGGCGTTCGAGCAGCTGCGTGTTACAGCAGACGTTGAGGTGAAATGCCGCCATGTCGAATTTCCAGCACAGACCGACTACCGAAGGATTCACCGGCAAAGCTGGCCAGGTTGCATATTTACATAAATCTGTGACAGTGGGGAGGGCAGGAGAATCGGCCGGATGAAGCGAAGGGGAAAGAGTAGTGGTTGGAAGTACTGTCGGGCGAGTTGTCGGGGAAGAAGTGATAACTGGGACTGCTTGAGAGACCGTCGATTGAAGTTTGGTATCAATAGTCACACTCGGGGAAGCGTTGGAGACCGGTGCCGAGATGTTAACGAGAGGCACGTTAAATAAGCTGAGGCTGGACAGTGAAGGTGTTACAAGCGTGCGACTTGTACTGGAAACCTCTGGTAGGACATACAGGTCTCTCGATGGAGAGAGAGCACTAATGGGGACTGTTGATGACGGAATTGCTGGAAGAAGTGATGGGGAACTAGTGGTGATGGGAGTTGTTTGGGCGTTTATTGATGAGGGACTGGGGACTGACTGTGGAGTTATCATGGTCGTTACTGAAGGGGCTGGAGAGGCATTGGCGGTGGAGACTGCTAGGGAATTTAAAGCGAGATTGCAATATGCTTCCACCCAAGCATTATCCTGATCAGCCACTATGGCCCCAAGAAACGTGCCATTGGAACATACTTCCCTCAAGAAACGTGCCTCATTATTCTGTATGCACAGGGATATCTGATCCGTCTTTACAGTTCTTATATTGTACCATTCTGAGTACCTGCACAGTTCTAACACAAGGCCGCTGAGGTCGGCCGGCTCGGATGGAGGCAGCTCGGCGCAGTTGGGCGTCAGCCAGCCGTTCTCTGGGTTGGAGAACACAACCATGTAGAAGTCCAAATTCTGGCAGAGGAGCGTCTCCATTCTGACTTGATCGTTATTCCAACAAAGAGCTACAATGGAGGGGTCGAGAACTTGAGGCCTCCACGACTCGTACACGCAGTACTGCCAGACCACGTAGCGCTCTGACGCATTGGCGCAGTACTCCCACACCCAGGTGTTACTTGGGGTCGCGATGAGTGCTTGCATGATGGGAACATTATTACACACACCCTGGAGGAAGGCTTGGGGTTCATTGTCGCTACACATCGTGACCAGGGCCGGGTCGATAGCATTGTCCGACGTCCAGTTCTCATAGTTGCAGAACATCTGGCTGAGGCTAAGCGTGGACCTTGCGACTCTCTGGCTGGATTCAGAGGGTAAAGGCGGGCAGGGCTCCAAAAGCGGCGACAGGGCTACCCTGATTGTGTTGCACGTGTTTGTCCACACCCGTATCAGTTCGGCGTGGGACAGGGTGCTAAGAGATTTGCACACGTGATAGAGGGTGTCTGGAACCTGAGATCTGCTGGACAGAATCTCTGCACAGAGGGTGTCACTGAGCAGGGAAACATTGTGTTGATCACAAGATAGTGGTGGTGTAGGGTTATCCGCGGGTGATCCGCTGGAGCGGCTGCTCGGGCTAGGCTGTGCACTTTGGCCTAATGGACCTGTGAAGCTGGATGGGGGGCTTGCAAGTGCCAAAAACATGTTCAAGATTGAATCTTCAAAAGACCAGCTCAAATTGTGGCTAATACCCCTAGAGGAACACAAAATAAGTGATATTACACACCGAGACCTCTAGCATTGTGTTTTCCACAGCACTATCGATTCCTAAATCATTTTAAGGCCAGATTCAGTAGTAAATATTGATTTTTGTTATGAGAAGTGTTCAGTGTTATATACTGATTTTTATTTTCAGCAATATTTTAGGCGGTTTATTGTTTACACTAGTAACATAATTTCTGCCAACAGTCACTTTAAAAGAAAATTAAAAACAGTAACAGAGAAGCAGAGTAAGATACTTGTAACAAAAGTATTGAGTCACCCCACTTAAAAATCATGCACATACACCGTAGCTTCAATATCATCCACTCTTTTAGGGGCTGCCTTACTACAAGACTTCGGTGTGTCTGTTGGAAATTGTGCCCATTCAGTCAATAAAGTCACTGAGGTCAAGCAATTATGCTGGAAGACAGGAGAACGTCTGACAGGAGAGCCAATTTAAATCCTGAAAGTGTTAAGTTGCACACAACTAGTTAAACCAGGTCTTTGCGGAGCTCGCTTCATGCTCAGGGGTGTAATCTAGCCGAAAGAGACAGGGGAATTCCCCAAACTGTTCCCACAGTGTGAAAAGACTATCATGCAACTTACACGTTTCTACACCTGTTGACATTGCATGTAGTACGATTCAATTCAATCATTATGGGATGCCCTCATTCTTTTGACCATGTAGTGTATTTGTATCTCAAAAGTCAATGGTGTTAGAATAAGAAATAAGCTTCTACATGATGACACTCACCACAGAAGAAGCTGCTTAAGGTCACCTGTGTAGCAAAAATACAAAAAAAAGAGAAAATCTATGGCAAGCTGAATTTAAAATCAGGCAAATGTTTGTGATGGAGCTTCAAATATTAAAATGACATTAAAGAAGCTCAAAATTAACGTATTTACCAAGATTTATTAACAACAAGGTCTCACTGGTTGAAACATCTAAAACTATGTTGCTACCAGTGATCCAGTTTAAGAACCGTGTCATTACCATAAAGATGTTATATTAGCAGTAGTGACTGAAGGACTAACCTTGAGGGCACTGCTGGGTCGCTTCCAATGTAGGTGCACCGATGCCAATCTGTAACCCTACCGTAAGAAGTTCTAACAAAGGCTGCAAAAAGCTCACTACTAAATCAGAAACATGAGAGATCAAGAGAGGTAAAAACGAATCAACGAAACTGTTCCCCCCGTTTGAAAGGTTATGAAGATGAAGAGATGAAGCCACGGCAGCACTCAGCATCTCCTGAAAGGCCATCAACTGAGCGTTTAACTGCGGCTCTGCACTCCTCTGAACGTTGTTTAATGGACATGCGTGAGATTTAACAGAGGACAGGAAGGACATGAGCGATCCACCGAACCGAGCAGACAGCGCAGAAGTTAAATCGGCCTGCCATCCACACGACGTTCTGTTCGCCAGCATGCAGACCAGAGCCTGAAGATAATTCTGAAGGAAACCATTTGCCGCTCCTGGCGAGTACATTTGGTGTAAATTGCTGAGGATGTTTAAGCCCTGATCTATATTCGGTGTGTTGGTCACAGGGCCGTCTTTAGGCTCGGTTTCAATCGTGCTTTGGGATTGATCTGACAGAAGCCCTGTCCTGACTCTCCTATTTCCCTCCTCACCATTATATTCAGGTTTTATAGACTCCATTCTCTCCATAATCAGGTCCCTATTCTTTACAGATTCTCTGGTTTTGGACTTGGACTCGGTGCGGCGGGTGATGAGGGTCACGGCCCTGGGTTTTACCAATACAGGCTCACTAAAGGCCAATCCTGTAACACACAGACATCATTTGTCATGCAATAAATAAATGTTTATATTTCACTACATTTAAAAAAAATATGGGCTCATTATTGTGTGTGAAAGCAAACATATTGCTATTTCTCATAAATGTCCCCCCAGTGGGACAAGTGAGGGATTATCTTATCTCTTTACTAATTAATTTCTTATTAATTAATGACCTCAGAAAATCTTAAGGGAACGTTGACATTTTAAATGTAAGATTGAACACACTTTTCTATTATTTAAATGCAGGGGTTATAAATCTTAACGTTGCATTAGTTGAACGGGTTTTTAAGCAAATTCTTATAAAAATAAATAAAAAAGTAAAAGAGCTCCCTAAAACCCCAGCATTCATAAAGCTTTGGAATGAATTAGATCAACCAAGGCTTACTTGACCTCCAATAATACAGATGTATCCTTTGAAATTCCCATTTACAGTGAGAAGCCTTCTCAGTAGATCCATTTTAATAACGTTTGTTTTTTTAAATAATTTTGGCCCTAAAGAGATAAAACAATATTCTTATCCAAGTTGGTTTCTTTCCTGTAGACGGAGTTCAATAGTCGGATGCGGAGTTCAAGTGTGAATAATTTTGATAGATACTTTGCTGTGTATTTTAAATGAAACAATATAAGTAGAAATAACAAAACAAAGATAAATAGAAGTTAAGTAGTAGCACAGTAGTTTAATGTGAAGAACTTACCGAGAACTGCCAATGATGTAACTAAAACGATTCCTCTGAGGAGCATCTTCTAAAGCGAATGTCCGATATAAAACTAACTTTACTCCAATGCTTACAATAAAAAGCTCGACTTTAAATGTTAAAAGAACATTTACCGTTGATACAAAATAACAGTATGTGCACAGATAATGATTCAATCTCCATTAGCACATCCACAAAGTTCGCCTTTAACTGAAGCCATATCTGATGTAGCACCGATGCTCCTCTGAACCGCGGGTCTAATAATGAACCTTGTGTTCTCCTGTAACCCGGTGTAACAGCAGAAGCACAAATAAGGACATTAGGAGGAAACAGGAGGTGAGAGGGTCTGGAGTTCCAACATTAATTAGCTGAAATATTCATTCACCTGAAGCACCACCTCCAGTTGACGCCCGCTTTGAGGCGGATCATATCTCAGCTCCGGAGGCAAGGGGAGATGGTGCGTGTAGGACCTCTCACCACAAGATGTGTAATATAGATGAAAACGACCGGTTTATATATAATACACCATAGTCACACCTCAAAACCACTCAAAACTAGTTTAAGGAGAAGATTCCTTATGCAAAAGAGCTTCAGGATTGAACCAAAGTTAAAAAAATTGGGATGGTAGAAACATACACACATCAGCAATGTGTTCAACTGAATTCACCCGAAAACAGTGAAAAGTGAAGGTTTTCCTTCATTAATGTTGTTGCTTCGTATTTGAAGTCGGACAAGCCGGTGCTGTGAATCCAAAGCTGCAAAACAACGAGAAGTAAGAATCATGAAAAGCCAGTGGTCATGAAGATAAAAAGGTTTTATCTATGCAACACTTTCAATCTGAAGAACACCACCCGCAGTCTAATACTCAGGCTGTGAAGAACAAAGAAACATGTGTGGCTTTCATCAACGGTCAATGAATGTGCAGACATTGTGCAACAACCGACTCCAGCCAGCAGAGAAGAAATCAAAAGGTTTTATGATCGAGGTCAATCTGAAATACACAAGACCGTCAAACAAGGTTTTCATTGCCTCATGAAGTGTGCAGGAATTTTTCCATTTTTAGGATCACAGTCCAGTTGGAGATCTCAGAAGAATGATATTGATGTACATTCAAAATGGCACTCGGACGGGTCTGGCTCCTTCAGAGAACAAAGGACATGAGTATAAATCTACAGAACCCTTTGATGTATCTACAGCATACAGATTGTAAGATATGTTACAACAATACCTAGCTGTCAGTCAGAAACTCCACCGCGCTTGCTCGGCCTTTCACGGAGTATTGCTTTTAGTATCTCTGTTTCCTGCTTCAAAAGGCTGCTATCCAAACACCGCCGACGCGTGCATGCAAAAGCCCCCAAAAGAATTTCGGAAATGTTCTTTCACACCCGGAAGCAGCTTCGAGTCCAGCGCATGAGCATCCTGATGCAGCTTGATGGGATAAAGAACAAGATTTGATCTCCTATAGGTGACAGTGTCAGAAACGTCCATCTATATGTCTGTCCACTCCAAGGATCGAACGCGGCCTCCTTCATTAAGAAAGCTCAGGAAAAAAAAATCCCACTTCTTTATATTAAATATGTACACATCTGCACGTCATGTAGAAGTTTACAGTTCTTTTAAATCACCAGTGAAGGGAGAAAAAAAACAAGGAAAAAGAAGCAAAAAAAAAAATCCCCGCACTAAATCAAGTCAAATCCTGTATCTGAAAATCGACTCAAATTCATCATTATTAATCTAAACGTATCTACAGTACAGCTACAGTCATACAGTTACCACTATGGCTACGAAAACTCAGCTGCAACTCAGGTTCAAGTAATACTAATCTTCATTCACGTCCACTCCTCCGGCTAATTCTAGGCTCGAGTCGCTCCGAGGCTACAGGATGTCGATAGCTTGGTGTCGTTTTCCGTAATCTACGCCATGATCTCCTGGGAGTTCTCGGTCTTCGTCATCTGAAAATAAAAAAAATTCACCATTCAGAACTTCAGCACAGGTACTAGTGATGGGAGGATCCCATTTACACTATCACATATCTTCATCATCGTAAATACGATCACATTTAGGTTTATAGAGCAGATCTTGTAGGCTTCACAAACCATTCAATATGTAGGTATTGATCTTTTGTAGAGCTTGTTAAATGTATTTATTTGTTTATTACACGTTAGCAGTGGCTGAAACACCCGAATTCAATATTTACCACGGATGGTCCATTAATTTTGCCAATATATTGTTAAACGACGGATCAAACTAAGCTGAAATGGACATTAGTACTCGGCCCCGTAGACACAGAAGGACTAGAGAGAGCGCTCTGAGGAAATCCGACAACAGAAATTCAACCCAACAATCCCCCCCTCGACCCCACCCCCACGGCATGTGTTACCCAGCAGATGTTTAAGGTTAAAAATTCTGCACACCTGCTGTCAGGTGCGCCCGCTGAAGCCGTATTTAAGTAACATTAAACTCATTCAACATTACACATACGTTACACATGGCTTTTAGACGCTGTAGGTCACCTGACCATGAGCTTCAATAATTAGAAGGGGCGTGCCGATACTTTTGTCCAGATAAAATAAGCTTGTTGAGATGATTTGTGTACAACAGAGAGGACAGAAACATCCACATAACAATCACATAAAGCAGGTTTAGGAAACCCACACACACACAGAACATGTAAACTCCACCTGGAACCTCCACACTTCTCGTCATGATGCGACCATGACA
>JAYDZG010000030.1:9351891-9365890 GCA_034509265.1 Microcambeva bendego
CATTGTGCATTTCACTGCAGGCATCCATCACTATTAAAACAAGCCGGGTTCTCTAATCTTCTGTAATTTTGTGGTGTCAAAAAAATAGACATGGGTGGAATCTCAGCTCTGCAAAATGTTTTCACTGAAACTATGAGATGAATAAACGGGCATTTCTTGAACATATGATTAATCACCCATTAGGAAATATGTGTAGAGCTTGCTGTGTGCTCAGAGAAGCACAGAAAGGGAACTTCCCTAAACAGGTGGAAGCATTTATTCCCCTTTACGTGTATGCTTAATACACAGAGCTCACAATGTGGCCACGTAATGAGCAGGAGAAAAAGAAATGGTGTTGTGTGTTGTCTAAGGTGAGGCCCCCGTGGATTTGTAAGCTTTTGGGCTTTCTCACCAGTTGACAGTCCTCCAGAGAGTTAACCAGCTGGGCATTCTGACAGGATAGGATGGCACCGGCTAGGTTTAACATCACACAGACTGCAGACAGCAGCATGAAGAAGGTAATCTGAAAAAAGAGAGAGAGACAAAGTGATTCGGTCACATAGATAGTTGATATTATAGGTAGGTAAAGACGTTCAGATATAACCCAGACGTCCCTGTTAATAAAAATGAGTGGAGCCGTAGCCCTTAGTCCTTAATTGCTGTGTCACAGTAATGTAAGTCGCTTTGGATCGAGGCATATGCTAAATGCTGACGATGCAACTGATTTGTGAAACAGGTCACATATGGCTAATAACTGTACAAATCAATGAGAAAGCCAAATCTCTAATCTGAGTCCGCAGAGCAGAAAAGGACACAGAGTGCCAGCGAACAGAAGTAAAGAGTAAAAATCCTTGTCTAGGCGTTTTGTCTCATTGCTCTTGACAAGCTACCTCTCTTACAATTCCCAAGCAGACCAGCGTCCAGCTCGCACTCTGTGACTTACGGACGGCTAGAGAAACCAATCTCTCCCTAATTCCCTGCTCCACAAGCCATTCGTGAAGGCTCTGTCTGATCTGATAGATCTCGAGGGCCATGGTTTCTCTGCTCTCTCCAACAGAAGTCCAGATCCTTCGCCTTTTACTCTCACCATTAAAAACAATCCCTTTTTTCCTCGGCCGACACTTCAGCCGAATCAATTACGGCGAAACAACCGTGGAGAACATACCGGCTCCTTTAAATAACACTTCGGGTGTAATAGAACGGTGACTTAAGCGGCCGCACTGTAGGATAGGACCAGGCTTCGAGAAACATCTGCGTGATTTAATAGTGCAGTTTTAATACTGATGAGACATTAACCTGGTGACGCCGGCGATGAAAGATCGAGCGAGAAGAATGACGCGCTGGTGCGGGGAGCCAAGGACGAAGAGGAATAAGACAAATATGAGAAAGGGAAAGGAATTTCAGCGTGAGGGGAACAGAGAACGAGAGAGATTCCACACTGACCAGCAAACAAAGGTGAAGGTTACGGAGGGTGTTTGGGCCTTTAGTGTGATCTTCTTCCAGGTCATGATTCCAATCACATTACCTTTAATAATTCGGCCTCAGATTTTATTTCTTTTATGCCTGGTAGATTAGCAGACGAAGATATACTTGAGTAACAAGCACTCTTTAGGTCCTTCTGAATTATCTGCAGTGTAAGTGTTAAACCTTTGAACATATTTTTATTTTAGAGAGTTCCTTCTCGTTGCTTCCTGTCTACTAGTTAGGAAATGTCGGACGTCACATGTAGGATGCTGATTGATGGACCAGCTATTACATCATCCTAAGTGAAGCCATAAAATTTATGACCGGGTGCACTGTCGCTCCTGCACCGTCAATACACTTCGATATTTCAAGAATATTTCCTTTTATTTTAGATTTGCTTTTGATTTATAGGCTGCCAAGTTTCGGGGTTGAGACCCTTTTGGCTCTTTCTAAATAATGCTTTACAGCTGCAACTACACTGCAGTGTGAATTTTGATTAAAAAAAAGTATGACTGGTCTCTGTCTGCTGGATTACCTTCTCTTGTCTATAAGATAGATGAAAATATCCAGTACGTCTTTAAGTTTAATCTTTGCAGAATTTCCATACCTAAGTAGTTCAATTTATAAATAATGTGCAACATTGTGGATCTAAAGATTTTATTTTAGTTCTGTGTAGTTCTGATGCTGAACCCCGACCTGTTTGAAGAGACCTGAGACTGACTGCATGTTTTCACCTGCACGAGCCGAGTGCATAGGCAGATCAGCTTTGTGTGCAAAGTGCCTCACCCTAATCACATCAATCAGACGTCAGAGCTTGGAATTGATTGTTGCATGGAAGCACCCAGTCCAGCCGGATGGTAGAGCAGAGTTTGAAACCGGCAAAGTTTTACCACTCAAATATATCAATATCAAAGAACTTATCTTTTAAGATTCAGCAAAATTTGTTTTTGTCTGGGCAAGACGTGAAAAGCAATTTAACAGAGCTTATTGATGCTCAAATCTCATCTCAGACTTACAGAATTAAATAAAAAAAACTATGAAAAGGTTCAGATATCTTTCTATTTTCTTTCTGCGTGGTTGTGAGAGATGTTTGAGTGACCTCATTTTATTATGAAACCACACAAGAATCAACAGCAGGTAGATTTAAGAGGTGAAGACTGGAATAATGAAGTTGATTCGATGCTTCTTTAGGGGACTGAAAACCCTTGGGAGGATTACTTACAGGAAACAAACCCGTGCTAAACTTCCTGTGCGCATCATCGTTACAGAGATTATTTGCAGTGACGTTTATAGACAAGCCACTCCAAAGTGAGTAACTCGATATTTTAAAAGGTGACAGGGATCAGTCGCAACCCATACCCACCCCCCCCCCTCACACACACACACACAGACACACACACACACACACCAGACGACGTCAGTGCGACACACTCACAAAAAAGCTACAAAAACAGATCAGATTCTGTTACAGAGACCTCAACGATCAAAAGACTTTTTCAATGTGAGGAGACATAAGCTCAACTCATCCAAAACAATGACTAACATGTGGAATACATCACATAAGCAACAGTTAAGGGAAGGCCCTCTATTCCAGCATGACTGTACCCGGATTTGACCGAATAGGTGCAAATTCCCATAGCCAGACATGCTGTACTTCTAAGTCTTGTGAGGACCATTATTTAGCAAAGTTTAAAGCAAGTGAATCAGAGGGACCCTTGGAGAGGACATAAAGTCCTGTACAAGCTCATCTCCAACTGAAGGCACTAATGTCTCTTGATGGTGGCAGTGAATGAAAGGATGCTGCCATATCCCAGCTAGGCTTTGATGAGGCCGCTATTAATCGCCCACTCCCCGTGCTCTCTTTTTATTGCACCAGCCAATAAAATCCAGCAATCCGTCTCTGGATATGGCTAATTAATTTCCTCACAAGTGCCGAGACGAGAAATATGGTTTTCAATCAGCCGTGCTGCAGCCACCTTTTATTTCTGATATATTCACAAGGAATTACGAATCAACTATGATACAAAACTCCATTTCCAGACTTTTCTCTGTCCTTACATACGCTATGGCCAAAAGTATGTGGACGTCTGACCACGAGCTTGCTGGACATCATGTTGAAAGGAAAAACGGCATTAAAAAGACCTTTACCTCTTCTGGGAGTACGTCTCACTTTGAAGAGTTTGAAGTACGTCTGTGGGAATTGAAGCCAATTGAATCAAAATGGAAATTTTCAAATGATGATGAGGTTCATTCTGAAGCTGACTGTCTTCATCCAATCACGGGTGCTTTCAAATGGACTTTGGATGGGATGCTTGTCTAGTCGCGCTGTAACGAGGCCGATCACACAAAATGCTACATGTCGTAATATGACAGGAATCTGATTGATGGATGCGTTTCTGTGGTACCATCCTTATCGGGTTAAACGTCGTCGCCCCCACCCCGTCCCACTAATTATACAGTCGCCATGCTGCTGCTTCCTAATTACCATGTGGGATTCCATATCGCTGTTAACAGATCCTCATTAATTACTGGCCCGGTGCAGCCTGCATCCCAAACAGGCCGCGCCTGGCACACATCACTCATAGGCACGAGAAGGGCCTGTGTGCCAGCCGTGCCCGCTTTACAGTCGCCCGTGTGGAAGCGAGCTGGAATTTCATCTGGACCTCGGTTATGAGATTGTTATACTGAGCGACCATCATGAACACGACACAATTTTACCAGAACTCCAAAAACCTTTGACTTGATTCCTTCTTATGGACAACATTAGCGCATGAATAAATAATGGCAGTCCAGTGCATTGAGATACTCTTCAGCCCAGAGTAAGGCTGACCCAGACCCCGCGTCCATCAAAACAAGCCCATTAAGTGTTATTATTACAGCTCCCAGGCTCTTAACAATAACAAGCTCCGCAGCCGATAATAGATTTCACAGCTGATGGATTCATTAAGGGCCGAAATCACTCGGCTCCGTATCACTTACACATCTGTTTATTAGCCGTTAGCTACTCACTCCAGAGGGCTACTATAAACACACTCATGTGACCCCGCAGCAGCTGTTTTTCATCCTGGAAGGATTTCACCCTTTCTCTGAGGGAACGACATTGTTTATTTAATTGGTCTATTATTTCGGTTAGCGTAGCTCTGAGAATTAGGGGTGCGGTAAAGAAAAGTGTTGGCGCCCCACCACTGCAAGATGAGCTCGTATTTATCACGAAGCATGGATCGAAATGGATATACAGTATAAGGAAATACTTTCCGCCATGTTTTCTCCCAATGTGGTTGTATTCAAGTGCGTACTTTGAGCCAGATCTCCACTACTGACCAAGAAGAGTCGTAACTTACACACAGCAGAACTCAAGTGAGAAATCCAAGCACCTTTTCTCACCTACAAATAAAATGTGTCCATCCAAGACCCAACAGATATTATAGGCAGTTTTATTTTTTGCATATTGCACTTTGTGACTTTTCTCAATTCTCTGCATTCACTGAGGAATCTGGGTTGAGAACCATTATAATATTCATCAGGTCAGGGTTCATAACAGTGGGTCAAAGTCTGCAGAAGTTCAAGATTTAGCTCTAGAACCCTCGCTTTTAAAAAATTTAAGACCAGATCCTGGACTAGCGTCCCTCAGTGTCTGCATAAGCAAGCCTACCATTAGTGTCAGTGTTACTGAAACACAACCCATTAATCCTCGATGTCTCCCTCTGGCACCGCCGCGCTACAGATAAGTCAGCCGTCCCATCAGGCTGGAGGCGGATCAGCGGAAAATTGATGCGATGTGAGATTTGTCACTGCGCCGGGCTTCTTCGCTGGAAGGGAGGTGATTTAACACACTTCAGACCTGCGGTGCATGCTGCGCTAAACACTGTGGCGCACTCGTGCTTTTAGACATCAGCATATCAGATGAAGTCGGCTACTGATGAAATATGGGCCGAGAGGAATACAGACCGATGGACTGAGATCCCATTCATCTTATGAAACGAATCGAAAAATATGGACACGGGGAGGGTGACATGTGATATTGAATGAGGAAGGAAAGACTGACCGCGACTCGATGAGCGTCGCGCTAGTTTACTTTGCTAATTAAGCTGACAGGAAATCATTGCAGAGCAAATATTCATAAACAAAAAATGAGAGGCTAGTTAAAATGCAAAGAAAAACCTCATCTTTCATTACCATCAGGATTGGCTGATGTCTCCCGGGTGAGATGGCGGAGGGGATTCTGAGATCCCTGATCACTGTGTTAACCTGCGTATTGCAGGTGAAAAGAAGCGGTTGGACATGGGATGGGGTTTGCGGCAGTAAAGTAGAGATAGAACTGGTGGAATTGGATATGACTAAATTGAGAGGAAGGCCAAAAGTGCATGAATCGATTCTGCAGGAGCCCCCTCCCCCAGGCACTGACTGATATAACAGCCGAGATGAATAGAGCTTCAGAGCTCCAGGTCTCAGCGGTGGCGGGCGGGCGCATTAGAGCTTGTTACTCTCTCGTGTAAGTAAATAATTAGCTTTCATTCAGAGTTAGCAGTGTTAGCGTGCTGAAATGCCTCCAGCATGCTGCTCACACTGACTGTAAGCAAAACCCTGAGTTATTCAGCATACAGAAACCATTACGCTGTCCATCCAGCCGCCCGGCCCACTAGCCTCTGTGATTTCATTACGCTGGATATAAAATGCTCCGGAGCTTTACAGCCGGCCCCGTCCATGAAACCCACACGGGTTTAACCCGGAGTACGGGCGCCTCTGTAAAAATGTTATTGTACATGTGTAGCATCTATAAGCACCGCCAGATCAATTTTATGCAGAGAACTGAGGAGGGAAAATTCAATTTACTTTCCAAATACGACACATCATTAAAATAATGTACTCGTTCTGTATACAGATGTTCTCGTTTTGAACTTTAACTTGGACAGCTCAAGACCTTTAGCTCAAGATTTGTTAGATACAATTATTAATTTACAATTCGATTATGAAAATAAATACTTATACATCGACCAGGTATAAAATTCGGATCACTGATTATCTCTATCACGGTTAGTGTGTGTAATATATTACTCAGCAAGGGAACATTTATCCTTAAAGTTATCCTCTTGATCAATGTTCAGCACTTATATAAAGCATGTATATATACCAAATAAAGGCATGCTTCTTAAACATTGTGGGTGGAGCTTTGAGCCCACAATAGGAAAGTTGTCAGGTTGCTATGCAGCTATTGTTGGGTCCTTGAGCGAGGCCCCTGAACGAGTCTGAACCTGCGTTCTGACCTCAGCTCTTTTATTCCGTTATTTATTTAATGCCATGTTTACGCCTGAGATAAGCGTAAAAAGAATTTCCATGCACTGTAAAGTCATTCTTCTAGGCGTCAGAAGATGTGTCCTACTTCAAGGAAACAGTGAAGGTGTATGAGAGGGAGATGATGAATGAGGCATCTCTCAGGGTTGAAGATAAGCCAGATGAATGCAGTGCTGCCCTTGGAGACTCGGTTCCGTATCACTATTAATTACAATATGAAGGATTATAGTTATCTGGTCTGTGATGAGCTGTGCTGCTCAGGAGTTTGCGAGCTTAAGTCATGTAGCATTAACGTGCTATTGTATCAAAAGGATTTGGGTGGATACCACAGATAGTTTTTTCCCTCCCTTGTGCGCGGAAGTCACAGCCGATTGGGAATTTTCTCTTTTCTCCGGATCTTCATGTCCCGCTTGACACAACACTAGCATCTGTGATTATTTAACGGCCTACAGCTTCGCCCCGAGGAGGGTTCAGTCTCTAAAACGAAACAAGGTGGAGCTTGGTCAGTACCGGGGGTCGGCTCCTCAGCTCCGCGCAGAGTTTGCATGTTCTCCCAGGGTGGAGTTTCCTCCAAACAAATGCAGGTCAGTGTGTGCCCACGAGGCCTGTACCGTTCGACAGATGAGTCACACCCACCGTGACCCTGACCAGGACAAAATGGCGGTAAAATTGACAACGTATGAACGACAGAACATGCAGAGCCGATAGCTCATCGTGGCAACTCTGCACGACACTTTAGTTTGTGTGAATCGCAGTGAAATAATGACAGGCGCATCTTCAGGGGAAAAAAAAGAAACTTGGTGCGTGGGCTTGACATTCGGTGATTGGCATCAGTTTAAGATTTTGTTTGGACTGTACGTAGGGTGGTGGTTAATTGCAGGGCGTCACGCTTGCTTATTCATTGGCACTCGCTTTCGGAGCCACTTGCACAGAGACTGGAATGTTTCTGACACATGAGAGACGCCTGGCACCCTATAGACAGACCCAGAGCTAGAGTCGATGCCAATCACCGCTGAGTTTCACACCAACGCACCAACCTTCCATTTCCTTTCTTTTTGAGATCTAGTCAGACGGGTGCAGATTGATTTTCTGTCAATCGTGGGGTTGCGTAGCATCTTATGCCAAACTTCAGGTTGCAAGGACTGAACCCAGGACTGTGAAGCATCTGCAATGTGCCAACGTGAACCACGGCACACTTCTATTTGCACATCTTAGCACCACCTGCAGCTGATTTGACTTGGCAATTTGATCAATTTCTGTGAAATGGACAGTTCCCATGTACACCAAAAGTATTTGGACGTCTAACCGTGAGCTTGCCGGGCTTTTATAACAGACATTATCGCACCAGAGTTTTAACAAGACCTTAAGTATTTCTGAGGGAAGTTCTGCCAGTTCAGTCACAAGATGGAATTGTAGCTGTAATGGAATTGGACTGTTAATTAAAAGTAACTGCTAACTGCCAGCTTGAGCAAGGGCCTGAATCTCCAATTGCTCAGACAACATGATATGTGAGTCACTTTGGATAAAAGCATCTGCTGAATGCTGAAAATGGAAATGTCATTGAAGCTGTTGAGTGGGGGTGAGATCAGGGATGAGCGAGCTCCTCTACACGATTTAGAAAGGGTGTCCTGATACTCGTTTAACACAGAGTGTGTGTTCACATGTTGGGAGCCTCCGATGCTCCTCTACTCAAGCTAATGAAAGTCAGACTGTAAGAAGCACACTTAAATAAAGTTGAGCATGCAGGCTATCGATCTGGCCAGCACTCCAGTAAGCAGGAAACAGATTGGGGTATTGATTACAACGAGGAACCTGGAACCTGCCCTGAGGCCACTGGGAGCAAGTTTGAGTTCATCAAAGCTGGCGAGCAACGAGCGAGGTAGAGAGCGAGATTCATCCAGATATGAGTGAGCTGCCTTGTTGTCTTACTTTCTACATAGGCAACTATCTACCAAGTGTTCTAATAAGGTAGGTTATTCAAAGACACTACTCAGACAATGATTACATTGCGTTCCACTACTAAGATAACGCGATTAATATCGTGCCATTCAAACCAATGGTGCGAGGTGGCACAATGCGCAAACATCTTAAATAATATCTCCTGAAATCGCTTAAACTTTACTGACGAGTCAGTAAACAATACAAATACACTTTTACACCTACATACAAAATAACCACCGATGACCTCTGAGCTCTGGGAGCTTCTGATGCTCACTTGTTCTACACTGAATATAGTGTTTATATTTTAAGATACTTCAATAGGAAGGATTTAAAATGGATATCATGTCATCCTTCTGGCACCATCACCTCTCGCAGGCTGGACTGATGATACCGGATAAATAAGACTGATTTGGCTCTCGAGCAAGGTCCTCGTTGTTTTTATAAACACTGAGAATATAAAGGTCGGCTATGAGCGACACACAGGAGGGCGTTGGAGAAAGCTGACCCATCTGTGCAGCCAACCATTACAAAGCAATAATGGCATGGTGACATGTAATGGGAGGTGGGTAGTCCAATACAGATGCTACCTTGACCTCAACCCCATTTTAGCTAATGCTTCTCCCAAACTTTGCTGCTAAATTACCACACATATGACCCCCACATTTGTGACACGATCGATACGTATTCACACACAGCTCTGTGTCCTTTCCTCCTCGCACATTTTTGACTGGACGGGGGGGTGGTTCTGATTGATAGATTTATCACGAAGATGATCTAGAGGTTGAATCCAGTTCTGAAAGCTCCATTAGCCTGCTGATAGCTAACAGGGCAAGCGGCATGCTTTCTGATTAGAGCGCGGCTAGCTCGAACTGCAGTTCTAATCAGTCCGGCAAGACGTCTGCACACATACACAGCCGTGGTCCCCCTCCTCCATGCACTCCACTCTCGGTTCGATTCCTCCCGTTCAGGCCAGATTAGCGCTATCGAATGCTGGGGGGAAGAATCACTCCAGCCGGTCAGTGCTAGCCGGAGCTCTGCCGTCAACATTTTCTCATGATAACTGTAAATGTATTTAAACAAATTACGCTACATGGCTGCAAGTATTGGGACTACTGCAACCCCTTATGGGTTCGTTTCAGCAATAACAACAGCCTCCTTTCTGACAAAGCTTCTAACACTGTATGGGAATTTGTGCCCGTTCAGTCAAAATTCAGCGTGTACCATGCACCCACTGAAAGCTGCGATAGATTTCAGCTCCCCCCCTGGACACTGATTAGGATAAGTGGCTTAGAAGAGTGAGTGAGTGAGTGGTGTCAGAGGAAACCACACAAGCACAAAAGACATACTGTGAGCATTGTTTTTAATGGCATGAAAAAGATAACGTGGGGAACATCTCCAAAAAACGGCTCCTCGAGCAGGGGAGTCAGGAGACCTTCAGCCGTTCTTTTGGTTTGCCGGGGGCAGCAATTAATTGTGTGGCTACGCCAGCAATCGACTTGGGAGAAGGCTGTTTCTTAAGAGTACGTATTAATAATTGGGTGGGTGTGTGTGTGTGTGTGCTCATGATGGCTAGTCGTGTGCACCTGTAGCTCAGTTATTTATGTCTTCCTTTTGTCTCACCGGCCCTTCTTTCGCCTCATTTTTCTCGTCCGTCTTCCTCCTGCCCCTCCTCACACGCATATGACTCATGCAGCAGCAGCAGAGAAATTTCATGCTCGTATTTTCATGCCGTCAAAAAGATGGATGACGGGAGACCAGATCATCGGGGCTCCGTGGAGAAAACAAAAAAAAAGAGGGGAGTAGATGGAGTCTAAGGAGCAACCACAGTTAGATCTGGAGAGCTCGTACAAAGCGCTCGAGAAAATTGAGAAGAATTTGGAAGCAGAGACGAGAGTACTCGGTCTCCAGTTGAATATGCACTTTATATTTTTAGACAGATCTGGACTGCAGGCGGGTCATTCAAACACTCTCTCACACGCTGTGCATGACAGACTGACAGACAGACAGATGGATTATAAGGCTGAATTAAAATATCTCGATATGTTTAGCTGAATATCTCAATATTTTTTTTTTCCAATAAGGAACTTTTATTAACATTCAGCTGTACATGACAAATTGCGGAAAAATTAACTACCGGCGTATATTCAATAATTATGCTCCTCAAATAAAATAATGTTCATGAAGCTATTGGGTGGGTTTCCCTCTATGATTTGTAATTACCGCTCTTTACATTGTAAGATCTTTATTTGTAGGTCATGGTGGTTTAACTGGTCCATTATTTTAAATTTCATCCGGTGTTGTTTAGGACAGGGGGTTTTATGCATGATGGGGATTCTACTGAAACAAACTGGCAACCCTGTAAGAATAAAACTTATTTATCAGGCAACGTTTTAAAGTAAAAACTGATGCCTGAAAAAGCATTTTTATCCAGCGTTAGACACGTGGACTGTTTGGTCTGTTTGTCTTTTTACCAAGCAGCTCCTCTTCTTTCGTATGTATAGAGATTGGTCTTAAAATACCAGTAGATGTGTAAATGACAATCTACAAATCAGCCACACCTCACAAATATGTTTCACCATTCACAAATAAACAAATCCCATATTTGTCTGATGGGTGGATTGTCATTTACACATTTACAGGTATTCTGAGACCAATCTCTCTCCATAGTTTCGTGTTGGTATGTGTCTCCACGATGTCGCTGTGTGCATTGACGGAGGGAGTGGCGCCAGAGGGGGGAGTTGTGAGGGAGAGAGGCGGGGCAAAGTTGTGCAGAGACAAGTTGACAGAAGAGGTGAACAAGTGGATTTACAAATAAATTTGCAACGCAAAAGAGACTATATCAATATAATGATATTGTCTCATCTTAAATCTCATCTTATAGAACTTAATGTATCGCCCAGCCCTAATAGATGGATAGACAGACAGACAGACAGACAGAAAGACAGATAGATGGACAGGCAGACCATTATTCAGGCAGACAGGCAGAAGTCCTAAAGGGACAAAAATACTCTAGTGTACAATCTGACATACAGTGACACATAAAAAAGTAGAAAACATTTTTATTTGCTGCTGTATTCTGATTTATGACTCACAAGAAAGAAAGAAAAAGTCACATTAAAAGCACAAGCTGAGAGTGAAATGTTGATCAGACAGTGATGGAGTGTTCTTCATCATCACCACGGTAAAAACTTAGGAAAAGAATTCATCCTTCTGTAGGCCCCCGTTTAACTAGACTTTTATTAATGTTCATGCACCTCTGTGTCACTTCTGCTCGGATTCCGAGTTGTAGATTTAAGGTAGTTCGACTGTGTGAAGTGGCAGGAGACTCCATCCTGAGAAACACAACTGAGCTCTTGTTTTACACTCCTAAAGAAAGTTTGATGGCTGTTCAGGCTTTCGATCGGAAAGTTGCTGGTTTAAATACCCTCACTGCTACACTGTGTGGCCAGAAGTATTTGGACACCCAACCATGAGCTTGCTGGACATCCCATGTTGAACACAAATTGTATTAATATGAGTAATCTCTATATGTTTGGTTGGATCTGAGAAGCCTTCACACAGGTCAGTTTATTCAAAGAGCATTTGTAAAACTGGGCACTGAAGTTGATGTTAAGCGGGGCTGATTTCAGGGATTTGTACTGGTGACTAAAGTTTCTTGCACCGTACAGTTATGCTTGAACAGGAAAGTCTTCCCTAACCTGTTGCAAAAGTTGCCATATATTTAAATGGTTGATGTATTATCCTGTCGAGTTAAAAAAGGCTTTTGTTCAAATATTGTGCCAGACGTCAGAACTAATGTTGGAAACATCATGCCTATTGAATCTAGGTTAACCCTAAATACATGGAGCGATACATGATTTAATCTCTCTGATTTCATATATACATAAAGCTCTAAGTGTTTCATCCTTGCGGCATTTTCTTCAGGGTCTTGACATCCACTTTGGTCTCTTGGGTGGGATTAGAGCCGAGCTTCAAGCATTATTTCAGAGCCGGTCATCCTGATGTGCATTGATGCTGGTGGTGTTGCCTAGGAGATGGATCAGACTGGGTATGTGAATGTTTTTAGGACGGTGTAAATAGAGGGGAAAAAAACTCAGACGTAGCACAACTGGCTTAATGTTGTTTTAGGATTTGAACTCTTGATGATCTTGTGCCCGTCCTCGTTCGCTGTGAGGGAGGACGGGTGTCAGCACGAGGACAGGCGTGATGGCACGGCTCACCGGGAAGCCTGATGGGACTTGAAAAGGTGTTTTCTTACTGAAGGGTGGATGGAGGAGAGGTCAGGGAGCATGTTTCCGGATATATTTAGATCATCACTGACGTGCACATTGCACACAAGCAGGGAGGAGACAGGTGTTTTAATAAAGTTTGTAATTCCTTAAGGCACACACACACACACACACACACACACACACACACACACAAAATCTGGAGAATGTTAGTAGGAAAGGTTAATTAATGCAGTAGTGGAGAGGCAGGAAATACAGAGAAAAGGGCAACATAAAGCTGTTTGTCCCTCCATCAGTCTAGACTTACTCTACTAAAGGTGATGCCCAAATAAAATCAGTTATTTTTTTTATAAAAAACAAAACTAAAATAGAAATGAATGTAAAACTTAGATATATAAACCATGTGAAGTGTAACACTAGCTAGTTACCCATAACCGTCCTACATTAGGATGGTTGGATAACTAACGGTGCTCTGTGTTTCTTACCTCCCAAACACATGCAGAAGATAGACAGGTATCTACATAGTGAGCGTGCCAGGAAAAGTGTGCCTGTTGCCTTGAAATAAATTGGTGCATGTACCCAATACGCCACCCCAATTCTCTACAAGAATGAGTAGCCTCCGTGAGCAAATTAGTCAATTAGTTAAAAGTCAAAGCTTTCATCGTTTACTTTGCTAGGTTAGATCCCAACGAAGCATCTCCTAGTAGCTCTCTTAATTAGGATTAATGCGAGCGGTTTTTAAGTAATGCACAAAAAACAACTCGGCGAACCAGTCGAGACCTCGGCTGTAACACAAAACCAATTACCGATACAAACTGGAGCCGGCCGCGTGCAGACATGAGACCTCGGTCTTAATTATTTTCTTTCAAGACAGAGTACCAATCTCGGTCACCCTACACTGATGAATCACAGTGAACACTTAAAACAGTGCAAATGCATGAAAAGTCCTTAATTAGAAATCCCATTCCTAAAGCGGTAGTATTAATATAGTTATATAGACTTCTGTTCTGGATAAAACAGTATATGAGGGGCACATCCCCAAATATTTAGATATGCTCCATGCATTCCAATAAGTTACAGTTGGTCGACGTTCC
>JAYDZG010000030.1:9380116-9390178 GCA_034509265.1 Microcambeva bendego
ATTTGTCAAGTCAAGTGGTTTTTATTGTCATTTCAACCATATACAGTGTTCAGTACATAGTGAAACCAAACAACGTTCCTCCAGGACCAAAGGTGCTACACAGAACAATAAACTACAAAACACAACATAAAAAGCACGTGTGCAATAGTGCAAGACGATTCACAATAAATATTGGAGACAACAATAAATACACAGGACAATTTACAATATACAGTACAGGGACAATAAATACAAGAACAGTGCAGATGGCCCACTAGTAGTGTGAGCAGTAGGTGCGGATATCTCATTTTGGAATAAATGTAAACACTGTAAACACTGTATTTAGCAGTGTCTGCTGCAGGCAGTGACAATTGAGCCAGCTAGGGGGCGTCCAGCTGACTGGTAGAACAGCTGAGATTTGAACCGCTCCCTTGGTGACAAGGCATTTATAATGTGATAATAAATAATGATAATTGGGCCATGATGTCTAAACCATGTCGCAGTAAAATCGCTTAGTTCACTTTTTTTCTCGCTCTGATGCTGAGCGCTTTCGATTCAGACATCCGGGTTTGTACGAGTCCGATGGCGTATTTTCCACAGCTAAACGACTTCCCAGAGGCCAGGACGGTCCTTTACAAGGCTGTTGTGCTCTGTTTATTATTAGATTAATGCCCAGGCCAGAGACTCGAGTAAGAGATGAACCATCAGCTCTTTAATGACCAGTGCAAGAGCACAAAGAGCGGGCTCATCAAATTTGCATGGAAGAGAACAAAGAAAACATAAATCTCCTGCAGCTGGCCGGCTGAGAAGAAAAAACACAATAAAGGCTGGAGTGAAGCTGTGATGCCAAACAAGCAAACTGTTACAGACACAACGCTGTAAACGATATATTCATATACCAATAATAATATATCATCTATTACTAGTATTATTAGCATTGTTAATCATTATTATTATTGTTGTTAGTGTTGGTGACACTACTAGCTCTTCTTTTGGAGTGTCTTTGGGTATATGTCATGTGCCATTCACTCAAAAGCACATTCGAGATGTCGAGACCTGGTGAATGAAACGAGAAAGCCTGGCTGTTTATCAACGTCTCAGTATATCAATGATCATCAGTGCAGTACCGATCTCGTTGTGAGGGTCGGCGCAGTAAAGCACTAACCTGAGAGGAACCAGTAAAGGGATCGTGAACTCTGTTCTTCCGACATCATATTGCTCTTTCGACTGACTGGGCACAAACTGTCCGAAACGCTTTTAAAGATTCTCCTGGACATCCTGACAGGCACTCAAGATTTATTTTTACATATTATCTTCTGGGATCAGATGGCCGACATGCATGCATGTCCATCCACACCAAAACTCTGAACCATCAAGATGACTGAGGCTCCTCACAACAGAACAAACTCACAATGGCAGTATCAGGAGCAGAAGTTTTAGGTGAAGAACAAGAGGCCCTGAAGAGAGAAGATTATATTCCGTCCTCATTAAGATCATAAAGATGATAAATTCCAAACAAAAACTTATCAAGCCCTGGGAACAAAGAAAAGGATTAGATATGGTGAAATGAAACTTATTCTAGAGTGATACAAGACTGTCAGGACCTACACACACGAATAAGATTTTTATATGTAATAGAACAGGGCTGCGCTTTTCCTCTAACGAGGCAGAGTTCATTTGTAGGCAGTAATTTGGGATACGTGGTGCCAACCAGCCATAAATGGCGCTCGCCACGAGCTCTTGCTCATCCGTGAGGCTCGACAGTCGGGGTCTCTTAATTTATAAAGGGTGGCCCCACAAATCAATGGGGATTCATTTACAGGCTAACGATATCGGTGTGCCGGCGCGTTTCCATTAAAGGAAGAGCGTGCTGGCGCGCCGCCGCGGAGCTGGTGTGATTCTGTCCATCGATCAAACCGCTGGGCCGGCTAATCTGCTGCAGCGCGAGTTTGTAATAGAAAAAATGCAAACTAGCAGAAACTGGGATGAAAAAGCAAATTACACACCTGTGTTTAAATTAGAAAGACGCCGGCCGTACCGACACAGGCCAAAAAGGGAAACGCACACATTATTAGAAGCGTAACAGCAAAGTTTGTGGACACATGAATAGCGAAATATCCAATTCCAAAGTTACAGGATTATAAAGCGCACCTGTGGGGATCTGCGCCCATTGTTAGGTCAACACTGAGGGGGCACAAATTCCCATGTAAGAGTCTGTTGTTTAAAAACCAGCTGCTGCATCTTCTCATCTCATCGCTCCTCTGCGTTTACGTTTTACTGAACAACAGAGGTGATTTACACACCGAGGCTGAAGGAGAAACGACCCACAGAGCTCAGCAGTGCTCGCTCATTTAGGCAGGATGTGAGAACGAGTCTGTCGGGAGTCGCCGGTATTTCGGCCGACGTTTAAAATTGTTTAAACTAAAAGCGGCGGCGGTACGGTACATATCGACATTTTACAGCTGCTATGTGAAGAAGAAAAAAAAGACCCTGCTGGTTCCAATTTTTTTTTGCAAACCTGACTTTATTTTCTCAGCGAAGCAACCACGAGCAAACCTTCAATTTCACAGCTGAGAGGAAAAGGGCGAAACACATCAGCGCTCATTCTACCCACCTACATCCTTCCAGAACTCACTGTAGGAGGAAAAAATAAGGAGACACTTGGAGTCGAGTTTAAACTTTTCCAAAATACCTAATTTTGTTATTGTGTTAATCAGTTCCATGCAACCTGTGCAGAAGGAAAATTTCTTGATTTTTTTAGGGTATTTTATCCCTTTTTCTCACAATTTAACCGTAGCCTTTCGTTGCTGGGGACCCTAATCACTTCACCCGAAACACATATCACTCTCCTTTACTGCTGCAGACCCCAACGCTGACCAAGGATGCTGTACCAAACAAAAAACCCCTCTGAGCAATCGGCATTAGCCTATAGATTCTTTTCACCTGCATGAGGGATCAGTATTTTGCAATGGATTAAGTACCATTATTCCCTTATCATCCAAACACTGATACCCACAATAGCAGAGCCTGCCCATCCTCAGACAGAGCCAGTCGCGTCTGTGTAGGCACCTGGCCGGCTGATAGCAGAACTGAGACCTTTAGACGGACACATAATATATATATTACTTTACTTTTCAGTGCATTGTTCCATTTGTGGCATATGTTAGCATAAAATGATCACCTAATTTGGTGTTTCAGCTCTGAAGTGAACTTTACTCCAACTCATTACCACCAATTTTACTTATTTTTGGAATGTATTGTTTATAGACCTTATTTACATAAAATTATAGTTCCGTTTTGGGTGAAAAATAAGCACTATTTTTAAGAATTATTTGACAATAGTTAACACAACTTAAAGTTGTGTAAATGGATGGCTTATCAGTGGCCAACTAACTAGCAAAACACTTTGCAAGTCCATATGCTGTTCCGAAGCAGATGGAGTGACAGCGGGGACGGTCAATCACAAGTTAGCAAGAAACAGCAGTGCCCATCCATGAGTTTATGGGCGATCTAAAGGGAAACGGGCTTCAGCTTAAGCGGCCATTTTCAGCCATCTCCGAGTGCTGGACCAGTCTCCATGAAATATAGCGCAACGTTGTTTGTAGGGGACCTAAACTGCCTTTTAAAAAAGTATTTCCCCCCAAAATTACGGCCATGCGTATTCATATTCATATACACCCTCATGTACACCCAGGAGAAAGTCTATGAAGTCTGTGTTTTTGGTTTTGTAATGTCAGGCTGAATTAGACGGCTACCGGTAAGGGGTCATTGAAAGTCTTGGTCTTGTTCTGACTGCACCAACAGACTAGCAAAACAGAGCCTTGGGAATAAGCATGCAACAGCAGAGAATCCACCGAGGATGAATGCGTTTATTAAACGGTAGAATAGTGACAGAACCGACACCATTCCGGTGCTCTCTTGAGCTCTTGCCCGCTTCTGTTGTGTCAGTCGCTGCCAGCGCTGCTATAATGACTCAACCTCTGCCTTCAAACCAGCGTGAAGAGTTGAAGCTATCAATCATAACCCTGCGGCTTCTCTCAGCTGCTTCCGCCGCACCATGTTGAAAACAAAGGTGTGAGAGGACGAGTGTTACCAAAGTGAGATCAGGTCACGCGCTCCGCCGTCTAGACGTACAACTCAAATACAGTCTGCCGGCCTGACGGATCTGCTCCTGATGAAACGGTCTTAAGATTCGATATCAAAGATGACGACACTTTGTGTGAACCCTCAATCCATTCGAATAACATTAAAATGGACCATGGCTCATAATAATATCTTCATTATGGATGGTGGACAGAGCTGCAGACCTAAATACTCAACCTCACCATGAGTAGGGCAAGTCCAGTGGCTCTGTTATGCTACGTATGTCCAGATCTTTGATCCACTTTCTCCCTTAGAGAAGAGACACTGCATAAACCATCTGGATTTGGCCTCTGCGTGTGAAGATAAGGACGTCCCCCAATGCCGCTCTAGAGAAAAATTCTAAACTGGACACAGGCTAATTTCTGATATGGGGATTTGAGGTACTGGTTCCTATCAGGGATGAATTTGGCATCCTCATTTCCCTGGGGGAGAATGGGAGACAGACTCATCCATCTTACTCAACAGAGAGTGTCATTTGGATGACGGGAAAAAAAGAAAGAGTGAAATAAAGAGAGTAAGGATGATAGATAAAGAGAGAAAGAATTAGCTCAGGTTTCATTCTATCCGGTGACATTGTCTTAGCTGAGCCTATGATGAGAGCGTGATTCCTGCAATCGGTTGTTTCATCAGAAGCATCGGTTATCAATTATTGGATATGTTTGTTTTGTTTCATCACCAACACTGCAGCTCTTATGGGGTGTTTCCAGTCTGCAGTGCTTCAAAAAAGAAACAGGGTCAAGGACAGAATGCATTGGTCTGATCCAGTAGATGAGCTTCTGTTGCTCAAACTGAAGAAGAAGTTAATGCTGCTTCTGATAGAGAAGTCAGATGACCGACATGATTTCAGGAAGGTGGTTATAATGTTACGCTTGGTTGGTGCAGTGACGTGTTAGCGTATTATCAGCCGATCGGGCGTCTGCACGGATGTGACTAGTCTGGTATCCTTGGAGAGGGCAGGGTGCCAATTCTGGCAGCCCAGTTCCTCTGTGGTGATTACAGGAAAACCACCAGTATAAACAGGAGACCCAAGCACAAAAGAACATGTCAGCGATTTAGATGTTTCACTGTTCGCTATCAAGGATACTACGTCCTCCTTATAAATCTAAATAAAACTGCTCCTGTTCACAATAGTCTCCTAGTGGAGGTTATTGAGTCACTTTCAAGTTTCTGTTTTTTTTTTCTGAGCCTTAGGCAGCAAACTCTCAACAGCCCGGGGCAGCAGGGAAACAGAAATGTAGGTTACGACATGACTGCAAGCTAATTGCTACGTACATTTTACAGGTACGAGACCAAGTGGGATCTCGGGATCTAGTCTTGCATGAATATATTCACAGTGATTTCATTTTCGCATTCGAACGGGCATAATATATTTCATCATTCAGTGTGGATGATGGGAGCACAGGCTAACAGGCTAATGAGATTAAGCTAGATTTAGTTCCAAATAAAACATTACAAAATCTTTATTATGCTAGCCATGCTAGCTATAAATATAAGTACACTTATGCATCGTACAAGCCGGGTCACAGAAGCAACATCCCGCAGAGAATCGGCCAACAACCGAGAGAGAGACCGTTTAAGGGGACTGTTGGGACTAGAATGTGCCCATTTGTCCCCCAAAATAGGAAAAAATGACAGGAAAATAGATGCAGACCCTGTCAGAGGAATTATAATGAGCCATCCATCACACCAGGCTGGCGCAGCAAACCTGCCGTACCTTCCCTCCCTCTGCAGAGCCGAACGTGTCCTCCACACGTGTCCCGCACACACCACGACAATAGATTCTCCTCTCATGTCTCGACACAAATTGCTTTAGGTGACCCCGCCGCAAGGCCGCTCTCCCCGCCCGCCTGCGCAGGCAGGAACAAGCGTCCCTTCAAAAGATGTTTCAGGGGCTCCTTTGATGTGTTCTGACATGCCGTCTCACTTCAAACGAGTCAGCTGCACCAGGAGGCTTACGCAGCTTTTGTTGTACAAAGTCCAGGAATTAAACAGGACAGGACATCATGCTTGTTGTGACCCTCGTGGCAGGAAATCCCAAAAGCACACAGAACGTCGCTCCCTTCGGAAAATGTTACTGACGGGGTGCTGGGGTGGCAGAGCGAGCTGGAGCGCTACTTCACAACAGCTGCGATCCAGATCTCAATCTGTGCTATCAGGTGGCCGAGACACGGTTATATTTACAATTTCAGAATTTCTGGTGGTCATCAGAAGCGTCTGCAAGATTTTCCTCTCAGTGTCTGGTTGATGGACCATTCCAAAGAGTGGAAAAACACAAACACTTCAGTGCAGGTCGAGTTAAAGACGTGGCTGTTGAGTTTCACCAAAAAATAACCATGGCTGTTTATAGAAACAGATGAAAGCTGCTCCTGCATTGTTAATAATGTCAACATCAGTTTTAATGAGGAGGAGGTGATAGCCTGTGGAAAATGATTAGCGCTGGAGAGCAGCAGCTGCGCCACCCCGTGTGTGTGTGTGTGTGTGTGTAATTGGCTCTTCACACTCATATCACCTGCACCATGCATGCACCCCTCATTTAATACGGCTAATTTTGTCTCTCAATACTCTGACTGTCGTCTTCAATCCTCCTTCAGATCACAAAACTCCCATCCATTTCCGAGGCCGGAAATTAATCTTCGGGAGGAACCATGACACACGAGTCTTAGGGTTGCACAAAAGGGAAACACAAAAGAATTGAATAACAGTTCGCCACCATCTACGTTCACGCCAGATAGCCAGGTGGACACTCCCATAAAAGGGGAGTATCAGACCCTAAAAGGAGAACAACCGGTGCCAGAAAGGACAATATCACACACAATAAAGTACAATACCAGACCCCCGAAAAGGAGAACATCAGCCCCCCAAAAGAAGGACGTCAGATCTTTTAACAGTATGTTGTCTGAATGGACCTAAATTACCACAGAAATTCTCCAAAATCAACTCACTATGATTGTGCACAGAACAAGGTGTCCAGATACTTTTGTCCACATCATGATTTCTGAGACAAACAAACTCTGATCTGTCGCCTTGTGGCTCATTGAGCGAGAGGAAGGGAAATCTGAGCCAATATTGTTTAGCCCCCCGGATATAAACAACAGGTGACTGAGACACACAGGCCGCAGAACTGACAAGGACTCGAACCGGGGTAAATAGGACCGGACAGAAAGTGCCCGGAGGAGGGAGGCACACTAGAACTGACCTCGGTTTAGCTCTCGTTGGATGAGGTGAAGTGTGTGTCATTGGCACGAAAAGGAATACAGGCATGATCTAATTTATCACTCACACAGTTTGTGTTTCTTTGAATGCTGACCGTGAGCCAGGCCTTATTCCAGAACTCTGAATGTCCGGGTTATCAGAAAATCAAATCCACACGAGGATGTCATGTAACAGATGGCTATAGAACTAGGGGGGAAACACTGATCACGTTGGGAAATTAGGTTTCGATGTTAATACATCATACACCAGCGATGGAAGAACTAAAGTCTTCGGCACTGTAATGACTGCTTATGATTGAACTGCGAGTGACTGATGAAGACTGTCTAGAGTGCATTAGCGTCGCTGGGTGGCCGTGACAAAACACATTAGTCTAATTTATAACTCGGGGAAAAAACATTCTGGAGAGGGTGTGTGCAAGAAAAAAACCCCAAAAAAAACAATAATAACAAAACAAAGATGAAGAATATGACAACAGGAAGCCGATTCGATCTCTCTTAGAAGATCCTTTCTACTCCCGGAGGAGATAATGTGGCGTTTGAACGTTTCTTTTACCCACCACCGCATTAGCACATTAGCAAATACACTGACTATTTAATGGACGTCATTTCTGTTTTTCACATTAGTCAGTTACGCTTGTATTGAGCTGACGGAATAGACTCTTCACGTACGAGCACTCTGCAGGACCGAGTATGAATCGTCGAGCATTAGCTCCTACTCGACACCACTGTGAAACTAAATTAACGTAAGCACGTCGAGTACGAGGGCAATTACCTGGACCACACACGCTTCCGAGCTGGTATTATGTTGCCTATAAAGAGTCTTACTTCCATTGTGATGCATAAAGTGAACCTCTTCGGCGCTGTGTACATACTGTGGCTGCGTATTCAAGTGGAGACCTGTTGCACGCCGGCGCATTGTGACAGAAGTATTTGCATCGTTTTGTGTTTTGCAATTTCTCCGTTCCTTCTCGACTCCAGTTGTGTCCGAGGAGATATGTTGCCTGGCGCAGGCTCCCGAATTAGCAAGTGACACCGGCATTCACGTACCTTCTGTGCCGAAGCCTTGAATTACAAACTCCACCTTGCTGTCCGATCTATTCCCAACTGGCTTATGGCCGTTCCCGTCTGCCGATCACGCCTACTAGGGGGTGCCCGGATGCCCGATAGCACGGCTAGATCTCTCAAATAGGCCACATGAGTAAAGATCTATAAAGATGATTAAAGCGGGAGACTTTACCGGACAATGACCAAGACCAGAACAGACCAATTCTGGTTGGTTTGTGGCTTCTAATAACAAGATTTCAGGCCGCTTGTGGTAGTGAGATGGTGTGTCCTGGCCCACATTCTACCCTGACCAAAATATCACTGCTGACCACGAGCATCCCGTCTGAGCACAACCTCCTGTCTCAGACAAGTAACTTGTAGCAGAATGAAGTCACCTCAAGCCTGGTAGTTCCACCAGGTCAGATTCCAACAGAGCACCTATGGGATGTGTTAGATATGTTAGATACAGTTTTAGCATGATCTTACTAATGAAGAGATGTGATCCTTACACCCAGAACGCACCATGAATTTGACTCCTCGCTGCATCCCCGAGCCTCTATTAGCAACTGCTGCTTGGCTCAGGTCATGGGTCATGCTCTTTGCACCAAGCTAAACCTAGTTCAAAAGCGGCCACGCGCCCAGACTCCTATTGATCCGGACAACTAAAAAGGTCCCTTGGTAGGACAACAAGATTTTCGGTGGACTGAGACCCAAACAGATTGTAATAGATCTGTGTTTACTGTGTGATGATTGGAACAGGCTGAGATAAGCGCATGGTGTAACTGTCGGGCAGCGGTGTGCGTTATTGATGAGGTTTTGGTCTCAAAAATATATTTTCAGCAGCACAGAATAGACACCATACTCTTTTGGGTTGGTACATGGTGGATGTGTTTCATAAGCGTTTTAAAAATAATAATGCGTGGCTGAAATGAGCATCTAGGACACACTATAAGACTTTGAGGTTAAACTAAAAAAAGGAAATAAAGAAATAAAATCTTGTACTAGTAAGTTTAACTCAGCTGATTGTTGTTGTGACAGTCTTTTTACATCTATAGCATTAGGGTGCTCTCTCGCTGCCATACCTTACACGCCCAAAGAAAGATCGACAGACCTTGGGTCACACAGTTGCACCAAATCAGTGCAGTTAGTTTGGGGGGTAAACTAGAAGAGAAATGCCCAAAAACGTGAGCACTCACATCAACATCCGGCAAGTTAATTATGTTTGTAGACACGTCAACAAGAGAGCAAAAGTTCCCTTTTGATAGCTAAGCCCTCTAAGCTCTCTATTCACTCCAGCAAACAAAAGGCGAGCCACATTTCTACCTGACAGACAAGCACACAGTGTTTGTACCGGTTGCTACACAAAGTGCTGTGAAAGCAATTCAGCCATATAGAAGTCTTGTTTACTGTAGACTCACTTTTGAGTGAATAAAACAGAGAAAACCACTTTGGTACAGATGGCATATCAGAAAGATGAACATAGATCAAGCTGGCAACCTGTCTGGGTGGGTTGGATGGATGGATGGATGGTTGGTTGTTTGGATTGATGGATGGGTGGATGGAGGGATGGATGGTTGGTTGGTTGGATGGATGGATGGATAAATGGGTGGATGGATGGATGGAATGTATGTATGGATGGATGGATGGATGGATGGATGGATGTATGTATGTATGTATGTATGGA
>JAYDZG010000030.1:9407303-9418549 GCA_034509265.1 Microcambeva bendego
TGGACAACCGGAATTGTTATTATTTTGGAGAATAATCAAACATACACGCAGTCTCCTCCCTGTCAATCAGCCAAAACAAACTCTATATGGCAAAAGTATGCAGACACCCATCGCTTAAATAAAGAGACACGTCTGTATGCTTGTCTCATCTGTATGGCTCATTTCATTCAAGGCGTCTACATATTTTTGTCCAAGAGTGGGAAAGCTATGCAAGCCAAAAAAACCCTCCATGTGATCATCCCATCAAAAGAATGAATTATACCGTGATGGGTTAAAATGAGAAACGAGGGGTGCGGTGGAAACCTTGCACAGAGTGAACAGAGCAACCGAAAAGCCCAAAAGCAGAGATTAGCAGAGAGCCGCGTACCCGACGAGGAGTCGGAGGATTTTAGAGCAAAAGACCAACCATCAGGAGTCATGGACGCACAGTGAGGCAGACGCAGCTCCACTGGCTTCTGGAACTTCAGGCCGTGTGGGCCGCACATCACCAACGGACTCAGCAGGGTTTCACCTGCACGCATGTACACACAGATGATCTCATATCAAGCCAGCATCCTCCTTTCTGTTAATTTTAAGCATTATTGCAAACGTACATAAACAACATTATTATTATTTCCTTCATTTGCACTAAATCACAATTCAAATTCCCTAAATGTCAAAAATGTAAACTATAGTATGGTGTTTGTGACATTTATACACACTAAATACATACCAATTATAGACCAATCAGCATTTTATTGAACAGTAATAATAATAATAACAATATTACGGCTGACCTTTCTCCTTGTCGAGCGGCGGCAGAATGCTGTTGTCCCGACACACTTTAAAATAGATCTCCTGCTCTACGCCGTCCGGGATGGCTCCTTGCGGGATGATGATGCTCACCCCCGTCTCTATGGAGCTCAGCACACCACCATTCGAATTAAAAATGCCCCGTGCTGTGGCAACCACCGTGTGCATGTCTTCATCATCGTCCTCCAAAGCACTTGGGCTAATGGAGGAAAGGTTTGTTGAATAATGTGCAAATATTAACATGGCGACCTGTTGCACTGCTTGCAGACAGTTTAAATGTGTCATTTCGGGAGTCCTGAGATGAACAGAGAATAAATACAGGGTGTGTGCATGTCATGTCAATGTAAGTGTAACCAGTGATCAGAGATGGTCTATAGCACTGCATCATGATTTTGTAATCATAGTAATATGTGCTACATTATAGATAAAAGTCGATGTGAATGCTGAGTGATGCTATTGGCCAGTTTAAAATCTATAGAAAGACTGAGACATGTCTGAGACTAGGAGAGGCCATACGATGGATTGCCTTCCTGTCCGCTGTTTGTTACTGCATTGTCCCAGATGATCCCTGGGAAGCCAGACTTACCCTGACCATGACAAAGTAGTGGCATAACAAACGAATAAAAACCTAAAAATGGCTGATCGACTGTATTTAAAGTAAACGTTTTAGTAAAGCATCCCTAGACCTTTCCTGAAATTGCATAGTGTATTTATCATCATCTCTCTCTGACCTGACAGGGATGGCCTTGGGTACGGCGTTTATGTTGTTGTGCTGGAACTTGGCGGGGCGGCCGAGAGCGTCGGGGCCGTTGTCGTGATTCGGAGGCTGCGCTTGTATTTTAATCGGGCTGTTGATGGAGCCTTTGAGCTGCGTGTCGTTGGGTAGGAGGTTGTGGTTAAACTTCGGGCTGTCGAATTTGCGTTCGAAGGGCCGGGCCGAGGCGGTGTAGGGCTTGGGCACGTTGTATCGATTGTAGCTGGAGGGTGGAGGAGCGGCGGTGCCGTTGACGGGAGATTTCTCAGGGAAGCTCTTCTGTGGGAAGTAGCTGCTTTGCACGGGGTCATCGCGGCCCGGGGCTTTCACTTTGGGAGAGTTGAGAGGTTCTGGGGGAGGAGTTGCGGCTAAAGCAAGTAGGAAAGAACACAACGAGTACGTTTTTATAGATGGGGATTCTAATTCGTTCATTTGAAATGTGAGAGCTGTGTATCTCTTACCGGCAGGTTTAGGAAGAGTAGGGGGCGGAGCAGCTGGGGTTAATTGAGGAATAGGACTGACCTTCTCCACTGACTCCGTCCTAATTAAAAATAGAAGACATAAGGCAAAGTATTAAAATAATAATCTGCACCAGTTTCAGATTTAGGCAATAATCCGTGTTATAACATTAAAACTGTGTGTGTGGTACCTGGGGTAGCTGGGCCCCGACTGGATCTGTGGCTGTGCTGGTTTGCTGACAGGCTGCGCTTGTGTCGCTGGTGCTTGTGTAGTGGGTTTGCTGTCGAAGCCTCGCCTGTCAAAGTACGACAGCTGCTTCCTGTAAAAGTCCTCGTCCTCGTCGGGGTAGTGGTCCGGCCGGACGACGTCTCTCGACTGCGGTTGCTGGGGCTCGGGAGCTCTGTGTGCAGATGTGTTACACATCGTTTCATATTAAACAGCACGCGATGACTAATGGTGGGCGATGGGTGTTATCCTTATGTAACACTTAAACAGAGTCGTGTTAGCAGTGATTGATTTAATTGATTTAAATGTTGACTTTGCCAAGCAAAGCGCCACAGTGACGTATTGGGTAGCACTGGATCCTTTCTGTGCAGAGTTTGCATGTTCTTCCCGTGTCCGTGTGGGTTTCCTCCCACAGTCCAAAGACATTGGAGAAACTGAATTGTCCTGTAGGTACCTGCGATGTACTGGCGCCCCGTCCAGGGTGTTACCGTGTGCCTAGCGCCCGTTGAAGAGCTGGGATAGGCTCAAGCACCAACCATAATTAGGATAAGAGGTTAAAGAAAATGAACTGAACTTGCCAAGCAGTTATTATTGAGCCCTTGAGCAAGGTCCTCTACTCTATAGGCATGTGTTCACACCAGCAGCGATGCAAAAAGAAGAATTACAGCGGCCAATTAACACTGACATTAAGTGAGTCAAGTCGTGACACGACAAACTTCCAGATAAGATCTTGCAATCCTGTTAGTGCATCAGTTACAATACCTAATTAAAAAAGAAAAGATTTCCAGTTTGCTTCATTAAAACACAGCGTGGAGACTTCAGACTGTCCACGTGGCTCCTTACCTGAAGGTCTTTTCTTGGTCAAGGCTGTTTAGAGAGTTGGCTTTAGGCACAGATGCTGCACCAGGTTTGGGAACCATGTCTGCTGACTGTAAAACAAGAGAAAAAGGAAGAGAATAAAAATACTTCAATAACTGATAATGATAGATGGAAATATCTTTGGCTGGTGAGGGGGCAGCTGAGACGACAGGGAATTCTTTTATTTAAATATTAAGTAAAAACACAAAGCTCACATAATAACAATCATGTAAAATGAATCCTAAGAGCCTGATCATGTCTGAAGATGAACGCACCCACAGCGTGGAGTCGGCGTTCTCTCTCATCCGATCCACCGATACCGAGCGTTTATTCTCGAACATCTTGACTCGGGTCAGGACCGACTGATGCTTCATCGCCGGGTCCTCCTCCGTCCCCTGTGATGGAGGCGGCAGGGGCTTCCCGACCGTCTCCGTTTCTGGCGCGAGGGTCTCAACTTTAGTGGGGGGTGTAATGTCCGAGTTCATGTAGCCTCTGTTCTGTGTAGGCTTTGAAAGAGGAGCGGGCTCGTAATACTGTTTCGGGGGTTCCGGGGAGCGGGACGCTGGCGACGAAAGGGGCGGGGCTTCCTGTTCGTAACGTGAGGGCGCGTTCGGCGGCGGGGGTTCGTCGTGACGAGCGGGCGGGGGGCCGGGCTTTCCGTAGCGAGGCCGCGCCGGGCTGTAGTCGACGGGCTGGGGCGGCATCTGCCGGCCGTTCGCCGCGGGCCACTGCTCACGCAAGCTGGAGTCGAAATGGCGAGCTTTGGGGTCTCCGTAAGCACCTTCGTAACGGTAGAGCTGGTGATCATAATCTCTGTACGGCTGGTCGTCTTGGTAAACCGGCTGCTGGGAGTTGAAGGCCGGTTGCTGGGAGTTGTAGGCGGGTTGCTGGGGGGTGAAAACAGGCTGCTTTGGCCCGGGGCTCAGGCGTGCAGGTTCGCCCATGCTGTAGATCTCCTTCTGATAGAGCTGCTGAGATAGAAACAACAAGATCGTGTTGAAGTGCGGCAAAGCACGGCAAAACAAGCAGGAGCTGATTAGATGCATTAATGGCAAAGAAATTAAATTTAGATGAGGAGGAAAGACCTGCAATAGAGTTAAATGAGCTGTTAATCAAAAAGTCAACACTGGAAGCCCAAAGCAAAAAAAAAAATACATAAATAAATCAAACCCCGTTTCCAAAAAAGGATGACGGTTACTCATGCAAAGTTGCCTGAGAGCTCAAAGGTCATGCACATCCAACCGTGGTTTCCTAATTTGTAAATCATTCATTTGTTCACCCTGTACTGTTCATAATATTGTGAAGATTCAGGGAGTCTAGAGAGTTCTTGGTCCTTTCACTGAAAAGTCTTTTTGACGAGCAGCTCTCTCTCTCTCTCTCTCTCTCTCTGGCCCTTGTACAGACCATTGTGATTTTTTCACTGCCTAAATCAAATCTAAGACATTGTCTTCCGACATCCAGCCTTTCTGGAAAAGGGGTTTGTATAAATATAAATAAATGGCTTTGTATAAATACACAACTCGGTCGTATGTCGCTGCAAATGAAAATGCCTGCATCAAAAAATATATCACAGCTAGTAAATGTATCAAGCTAAACTACCACAAAAGCCACGGTCACAACACTTCATTTTTGAGGGGTTTTGAGTCGTCAGTAGTGTTTATGGTTCTTTCTTTCCATTAAATCCTACAAAGTCTGGAGAACATGACATGTCTTTTACACTTGTGCTTTTTACTACAAACTATTGTCCCAAAACAGACACCCAATAAACCCACACCGTCAAAAATAGAACAGGTATCATGTTAGCAGATATAGATCATGATATCAAATGTAGAATAAAGCTAAATGATCTCATTTCTCTTATCCTGCATTTATTTAAATCTGCAGGGTTTCTTATTTATTTTGAATTTGTGACTTTGGCTTTAGGCAAGTAAAAGCTTCCTGTTAATTATAATCTGATAAGCAGCCTTAAAGCTCAAATGCTGTCCTGCCATGCCACTCTGTGCCAACCAACAAGATTTCAATAATCAGTAAAGAAAACTGCTATCTAAAGAAAACTGTTGAGTTTTAAATGAAAGACAAACACAAATTTACTCAAGTTAGCGTCGTCGGCTAAGACGTAAGCATCAGAAACCAGAAATAACCGAGCGCAGGTCATGCACGGTCATGCATCGGTGTGCGGCAGTGCATCGATCACACAGAAGAACAAAATCACATGCTAAGATAACAGGCGGCACACAGACAGGCCATGTAATGGAAAGTCAGAGAGAGAAAATAGAGAAAGTGCACCAAGCTCAGGCTGTGATCAGGCCCCAGTCTGTCGCGCGGTGGATCGTGCGGTACCTTGGGCTCTGATTGGCTTGGCTCGGAAGCCGGGGGCGTGACTACCCCCGGTCCGGCGCCGGCCTCCATCGGACTCAGAAGCGCTACGTTAAGGTGGGTGGCGGGGGGTGCCGGCTCTGGGAGAGCGACCTCAGCTTTCTGTAAAGGCGGTCAGAAATGTTTAATACAGCGCGCTCACAAACTCAACATCTGAGCTGCATCATTAAGCTTTTTATCAGTCACGGTTATCAATGTAAGAGCGTAAAAACTCACACGCCATTATGCATCGTCATAAACGCAGTTAAAAACAAACAAACAATAGCTTCCAATTGATCACACCCTTTCCCTGCTTCATTATAATCTGGTCGAGCGATATGATGACTCGTACACACTCTCATCGTCATGTAGTGTGTATCATCATTCCACCACCAATAAAGTGAATCCCCATCCATCATCTCTTACTTAGACAGCCGAGTTGTGAGTCTGACCAGGTCAGAAGCTTTGCTAAGACTAGAATTCAGGAAAAAAAATGAGGTGAACTAGGACAGGACCGAAAAGCTTTATTCACACAGGACTAGAACTCAACACTAGCGCAAGGTATAATGATATAAGTGCATTCTGGTGGTTTCAATGATGGCTGGTCAGAGTGGACACAATAGTCCTGTGCACTCAATATCTTCTTCCTTTCGTCCCACTGAAAGCTTAATGTGATAAGTATTTAAAAGACAGATGCCATAATAAGGGCAGTTTTTCTATAAATCTATATAAGGGTATCATTTGAATTTCATAAAGCAGAAAACCAGCGACTGAAAGTGAATGAAAGTTTGACCTCTGTATCAGCACAACATGATGAGAAGTTGTTACACACTATAAGGAAACCTGACCATGAGCTTGCAGGACACATCATCAACCTGGTTTAAACCAAGTATTAAATTCAAGTAGAATAAGTGTGTGATCTTTACAGATAGAACTACAATCACTCTCCTGAGGAGGACGTTCACAAGACCTGTTTAACTGTAATAAGCAAGCATCAAAATATGACACCGTTTTATTGGATTTTGTAAATATTTGAGAATATATTCAATTGGAATATTCATATTTTAGCGGCGGACCAGGAAGTTAAATACGAACACAGTAATATATCTCACACTGACTCAACACGGATCACGTCATCATTCACATTTACCGGGCAGTTAAAGATGATTTGAAGGTCAACACAAGGCACCAGAGCCCTATATAATGCTGAGCAGCTGATACACACTAACACAAGACTGTGTCATTCCATTATAGTGAGAATGCCGACAGTGACACCAGAACGGGTGGAGTTCAACATCCAGGCTGTTCGTTAACAGAAAACACACACGGACATGCACACACAGTAAATATGTGTCAACATTTAAGGTAACGTGGACGACGAGGACTGGTCTGTCTCATAAGCGCCTCCACATGCCTTTTCTGAAACACAGTGCGGCCTCCAGGCAGCAGGATATGTGTGCGGCTCTGAGTAACGCTACCTGGTGTGGTGTGTTGGGGTTCTTGAAGGCGGCGGGTTCGATACGGGTGAGCGTGTCGTAGCCGGGCGGTTGATCGACGACCGGCTCCGAGGAGCGGCTGATGGCCGGGGCGCGGCCGACCTCGTCGTTCAGCGGCTCGTCGTTCAGCGTCTCGTCCAGCTCGTGGTCGGTGTAGGCTCCGCCCTCGGTGTCCGTATCCTCGTAGTCGGACGTGTGCCGGCTGTCCGTGCTGTACATGCTGTACTCGCTGCCCGGGGCGGACAGGTACGACAGGCGGTCATCGTGCAGGTCCAGGTCGTCTTCGGACGTGCTGTCCGCCTGCCGGAGGAACAGTAGAGAGGAGAAAGCACGGAGGAGAGAGGTTAGAGGAAGGATTTACAGTTAAGGGTTTCGGAGTAAACAAATAAAACACATGAGATAGACAGGAGAAGTTTTTGAGAGAATGGGGAAAAAGAACGATAAGACGAGGGAGAAAAGGATGGAGTACGAGAGACAAAGACAAAATTAAGAAGAAAAACGAGCAGCGGCATTAGATAAGGCTTTAATAAGAAATAAAAATGGATGGAAAGTACATCCAGTTGATTTCATCTACACTTTTACAACTACATTCGATAAACATTAAACAACCTCTCAGAATAAAACACACAGTACTGAAGAGTAAAGCTGTAGAGGGGCTCACCTTGCCCTCTGAAACCCAAACCAGCTGATTCTGCTGCTGCTGGATGGTCTCCTTCAAGGCTCCAAACCAACCATCGTTCAGATTGTTCATGTTTATCGTGGCTGCAGAAAAATGAGATGAATGAGAATGGAAACATTTGTAAAACACTGATAAACAACTAAATTATAAAAAAAAGATACACACTCCACGTGCCTACTGAGCAAACCTAATACAGGAACAAGCAAAACTCTTCTTTAAACTGTTGCTGGCTGAATGCCAATAGCCCGACATGCATATACATACAGATATCTTTAGATATCTATGTGTATCTTTAGATATCTATATGTATATGTTTATATTCACATGCACGCCAATCCAGTGATCTCACCGGTGAACAGGTGCTGGTTGTTCTTCCTCAGCTTCAGGGCACGTTCATACAGCTTCCTGGCACTCTTTCTGGACTCGGGGCACAGTCTCGTCCTCATGTTCTTCACCCCCTGCTTGCTGTCCGGGTTCAGGAAAAAGACAATGGGGTACCACTGCGCATAGTTCAGTCGGTCCACCGCGTTGGGCGTGATGTCCAACACGGCATGTTTGTCCTGTGAACGACACACACGCTTTTAAACTGCCCAGCATTCTCTTAAACATTGAGCTAAGAAGAATAACACAGAGAAGCATCAGACATACATACAACAAAGTCAACTTAGGTCAGTGCGCTTTTCAGAAAATAAGTCTTTTTTGGTTTGTAGAACCAAAATTTGGACCCTCAATCAGGCATTACCTTCTCTGAGGGACTTAAAAATAAACAGTAGGTGTCGACAGCGACTATATAAGACCAGGCAGAACAGACGTCTGGAGTCGTAATGTTAAGACAGGTGCTTTTCATTTTGAGGCTGCCTTCACCTTATCGATGATCTGTTTGATGGTGTGCAGACGGATGATTCCGGAGCCGCGCTGATCCGTCCCTGCGTCCCTTGGTTCGCTCTCTGCGGTACACAGCAAACACAACACGGGATTACATAGGGCTCGGTCCAGCACCCACACCCGCTCATGCTCCAGCTTAGCCCCTTGATAGAAGCTGCCCTCTCACGCTCTGTACAGGCTCGTTAGGAGTTTGTAGGAGGAATCTGTCAGCATTTTGCAACCTGATCTACGTCTAGCACATCTGTATCGTACGTGGCATTACAGCGGAAAATGTTTCACTGTACTCACTCAACAAGGAGGTCTTTATTTCAGACTTTAACAAGTCAGCTCAGGCTCCAAATCAGTGAATCAATTCGAATGGAAACCAGTCAGGTATATATGTACACTATATAGCCAAAAATATACAAGGAGGAAACAGGAAGAACTCCATCCCAAGCACTGGGGTGAGATCAGGGCTTTGTGCAGGCTACTGAAATACCACCACAACAAACATGTCTGTGTCCTTAAGGTCTTCTGTCAAACTGGAACAAGCAAAAGCTTTTTTCACACTGTTCCAGGTTATAAGGTCCTTTCCTGTTTAAAAAAACTCCAGTGTCCTGCACAGAGACTTGATCTCGACCCCACTCAACCCCTTTTTTCTTCGACACCACAAAAATTCACTCTTTTGACCGAATAGGGTCAAAAACACCCACGTAGAAAGCTGATCGAATCCTTTTGACCATATAGTGTACGTCTAATCGAAGCCCCATTAAAATACAGCGAAGAAGAGCAGAGTACATGATTATTTGGGACATTACAGATGCTGTAATCAGATTGAAAAATGACGTCGTATTCCTTTAATAAAATATCTGTTCAAACAAAAATAAAGGGGTGGGGGGCAGCTTCCACACACACACACCGCAAAGAGCGAACATACTGGAATATTAGAGCTTGGGATGAATGTGCACATGCGACAGCATACAGGACATGAGTTCATCTAAACCGCACGTGCATGACAAACTGTGGGGGTTTCAGAATGTGTGTGTGTTCGCTGAATGCTCATTAAACTCTGTAACAGCCAGATGGAGGCATAGACCTCTTAGGATTGGTGCACCTTGGTGAGATTACCCTGGCTGGGCACTTTACAGAAGAATCGGTCGAGTAAGGGAAAAGTACTGATTCTATTCTCTTTTTTTTTAATTATTTAAACAAAGTCAGATGCTTGTATCAGTACAAGTTAGAAGTACAGTCTCATATAATGAAAGATTCCTTTGTGGGAGTCGGGTTCGGTGCTCTTAACCACAGAGTAAGGCTACGTTCACACCGGCAGCTACGTCGCGCCCCTTCGTCGCCCAAATAACGGCTTGCTTGATTTTTGGTTGCTATGGTTTGTTCTGGGCTCCGTTCAGGCTTGGCGAAATTTGAACCATAAGGATTCTACTCCATTTGTTCAGTTAGCAAAGTTAAACCTTGCTCAACTGGGCAGCATTCACGGTGCCTCTTGGCACCAGAAGCCGGCAGCTCTGAATGGCCCCTGTGTGGCGTCACCGCCGGTGTGAACGCACCACAAGAGGTCCGGAACAGACGGGTCCCAACAGAAAACAAACCGGGCAACTGAAACCAACATTCATAAAGCTATAAAGAACAGGCGTCTGTGTTCTGGCGCTATTGATGAAACAAGCTGATGCAGCAGTGAGCAACATACTTTCCCCCTCTCCAGGGCGCTGTGTTTCTGTAAAGCAAAACGCAACAGTGTTACGCAAACACGTGGATTAAGGTTACACACTTGATCCTAAGTGCACCGGGCGAACAGAAATGAAACACACGGCTACGAATCATTTCCTGGAGAAAACGTTTCATAGTTAATGACATTACCGAGCTAAGCGAGTATCGGTATACGCGTGCGTCGTAAATTGATACTTACTCGCCAACTCGAACAGATCAGGCCCCTCTCTCGCCAGTTTCTCACGAGCTACGTCGGCGATTGGCCCAAAGATGACTATCGGCCTCAGGAAACCCGCTAAAATAAAAACACAGGAAAGGATTCCATAATTATTATTTTTTTTAACACGAACGGTCGTTCGATCTCTTCAGAGAACGTGTCAGTCGAACCTTCTCTCAGGACGACCCTCTCGTAAGCGGGGAACTTGGTCTGCACAGGCTGAGCGGACAGGTCCTCTCGGCTCTTCCTCAGGTTCCTCTTGGAGCTGCGCAGGCCGCGGAACCTCCAGAAATCGGCGCGGTCGCCACCGGGGGTTTTGGGCAGGGTGTATTGTACGCTGGACAGCTGCTCGGCCCTAAGGGCGAGACGAGATGAGATCAAGTTTGACTCTTATGGAAATAAGAGCCGTTTGCAGGCTGTTTCTATACAGAAACTTGTTACACAGAACGACCACTAGATGGCAGCGCAGACCAGAAATCTAAATATTCCCAGGAAACCTCCAGCATGCTCAGTAAAAAAACAAAACTCCTCGAAACCTATTAATCCACGAACATAGGTTAAGCATCTAAACCGTGTACCTGTTTTTGTTAGGGATTATGCCACGCTCCACTTCCTGATGGTTCTTGCCGATGCGGATGGCGAGCCAGGAGCCCAGCTTGCCGTTGTACAGCGTGTCCACCACCCGAAACACCTCGCCCTTGTTGAAGCTGAGGCCGTACGGAGACTCCTTCTCGTACTCAAAATGCGTCCGAATGTAGAAGGAGTCGCCCACGTCGGACTCCACGATGCGCCGATACACTAACGCAGAAAACACAGAGAACG
>JAYDZG010000030.1:9450333-9462691 GCA_034509265.1 Microcambeva bendego
CCAACAGAAGCGATCACATCACTCAAGCTACCATTTCTGCTGTTTAATTACATTTTTGTCATTCAAATGCAATCCAATAAAACGTTCTGTTCACCTGCGAGGACGTCGAGCAATAAAGGCTGACACGGTCCACACCCGCAGTTTCATTTCCTGTCCCGGTGGGTCCGTGGATGCTGGAGAAATATGGCCGTGTACATTCTAGGTCGAGCAGAGCTGATCACCTCCAAGGTTGCAGTCACCTCCAAGGTTTGCTGATTTACTGGAGGAATCATTTTCAACACCCGGCCAATTTCACTGAATGCATCTCGACCTTCTCGGAAGTATCTGAACTAATGATATGCCGTGAACGCACCCGAAATGGGAAATTTTATCTACTGTTTATGCTCAAGATTGTTAACTGTTAGTCTTTTTATTTGGAGTAAGCTGACCCCATACCATGTTTATGATTTTGCATCAAGCTGCTGCTACATCACTGGCTAGTTAACTTAGGGAAATGAGTGGGTGTTGATGTACCCACACGAAATAACTAGTTTGTAACAGCATGTTGATGGAGGTGCGTGACCAATCTGTGCTGTCCTGCACCCAGAACGTTTTCCCAAAAGTTCCCAAGGAGGAATTGGAAAGGACCAGACTGGGAGATAAAGTGGAAAAAGCAAACAGACAAAAAGATTTGATGTGAATAATATTAAATGGGCAGCACAGTAGCTTCTGGATCCCAGGAACCTGGGTTCAGATGTAAGCTGGGTTTATTGTCTGTGTTTACATAATTTGCCTTTCTGTGACCTTCCAAGACCCTGCACTGATCAAAAAATTCATATTAACATAAATTATTTAATTCTGCCAAAAGAAATGTTTTAAAAGATAGTCAAGATGTCATCTGATGCTCTGGTTCCTGTCGTCTTGGAAGACTGGAACTAAACAATGGCTTGTCTAGGTGGACAGAGATCACTGTTCTAGTTTGTTCTGCCATCGGTGGAAACGTGTTCAAAAAGCTCTGACGCTCACACACAAAGTGGAAACGACCTGCCCTCTGCTGGACACAATAAGAAACGCAGTCGAGTTGGTATTTATCTCAGGATGCGTGTAACTGATATATACACTTTGACCAAGAGTATGTGGACACCTTTCAAAGAGAGAAAAAATAAAATAAAATAAAAATAACTCATGAGATTCCACTTCCCTAGATTGACCTGAGGTCAGACGGGGATTCGCACCGGCTCATTTAACCCAGACATATGAAGGGTCGCTACATATGCATTATTAGACACGTTCTGTGCCTGTGCTACACAAAGTATTCCACCTGTGTGGATGATGACTGCGATGCACTGACGTGTAGACGGATAAAAACGGAGGCAGATGCTAAGCAGAGGACCATAAGATAAACACACGAATACAGGAAACAGTTGGAGAGGAAGAGCATGACTGCGTTCTCCGGTCCAACAAGCTCTGTTCGATGGTGATGCTGGAATATGTTTGTATAAATGACAAGAGACACAGTGAAGCTTGTGTTAGGAATCTGTACGTGATGCTCTGAACCTCAGTTCAAGGTTTGTAAAATACGCCCAGTAAAGTATTGTAAAATGCCCCCTGATCTTAAGCCGGAGTGGATAATGGTTAGAAAGGTTACTAGCAACTCTGTCAACTCGCTGGCCGAGTAAGGATGCAGACTAAAACAAACCTTAATGCCATTTCTTTGCACTGGGCAGTAGTGAATTCATTGATTGCCCTGATCCCCTGAAACCTTGCACCTCTAGACAATCTACACTCTTAGATAACGATAATGTGCATTTGGATGTTGGCTTGTACTTATTAAGATATCACAAATATCTTTTCCTTTACACCTCCAGCCCATGTCTCTAGCTTAAAAAACCCCTTCCATAAATAAGGTGTCTATAAATAGTATAATGCACACGCTTGGACAAACTCCCCCCGAGGCAGGTCACTTTACAAACCCCTATCTCTTCGCTTCGTCTCGTTCTGCCTGCCTGTCCCTACGCATCAGATCAGTCCATCTCACGTGTGGATAAAACGCTCACAGGAGATCAGAGAGCTGTCGCAGCTAAGAGGACCTTAGTAGATGAACGGCACCGAGACAAAACCCAAACTGCACCGCGACACTCGCTATGTGATTTCCTGTCGCCATGGCGACGCCAAATCGACCGACGCAGTTGGACGTGAAGCGAAATATCTACTTTACCTGGTCAGACCTTTTATCATCACACCGGTGACCCAGTTTAGTCTCCTGATCTCCGCAGTAGACACGTAGACCGGTAGCTCAGTCTAAGGTGCCTGTGCAGAAGTGAATGAGAATGATTGACTGCACTAAATCAGGAGAAAAGGGGACGAATTAAATATCCAAAAGACTAGAGGTAAGATGTCCACAAATATTTGCCCATTTCTGGTATGTTCATTCATTATAGACAGACATTTAACTTTTCTGCATTTAGAAGAAGCCTTTACATTACAGTACACAGAACATTACGGTTGAGGGTCTAGCTCAAGGGGCCAAAAGCAACAACCTGGCCATCGGCAACCGTCTGTTTAGTCGTCCAGTGTCTTTATAACAATAATACATTATATTTATATAACGCCTTTCACTGTCTAAATGATGCTTTAGAAGAGGGAAGACAGAGAAATGTCTGAACCATTAGGCTACTGCTGAACACATTCTATACAGATTAACTGTACAGTCATGTGCACCTCATGTATCAATCATTTATACTGTGACCTCTGTTGAACATGCTGATGTTTGACTAGCTGCCACTGCCGCTCTGTCTGACTGTCTCACCCTCTATTTTAAAAAGAGGCAGAACCGGCACAGTCGACAAACCCACATATTCTAACCCTGAGGACACGAACTCTGCTCAGCGGGATATAAACAACACACAGATCCCACTCCGTCTCTCTCTCTCTCTCCCTCTCAAATATACAGATTATTTCTTCTTCTCCCAGACTTCCTGCTGGGAGATGTGTTACCATGGCAACAGTCTCAAAGCCAAAAGGCCACTGGCATATGTGGAATCGGACATGACTGAAGGAACCCGCGCTCAAGCTCTTCCACGTCAGCTGCTCACGAGGAGCCCATTTAATCCACCTGCCCTCCGAGTGTTCTCAAATGACGCGAATGATGTAGCGTCTGTGTGAGGATGCTCGTCTCGGCGTGATCATTAAGGGACGAGTCGGAATCGATGCCACAGACATTAGTTACAAACAAACAAAACGAATAAAAGTGTCAAGGAATAACGACATTTTCACACAGCTCCCCCGTGTGGCATCACAGAAATGACTGGAAATGAGATGATTGTGATTTATATTTACTAGGATTAGAACAAGTGACCAACAGTCATTAAGTGAGAGTAAATCATGATCTCAGAGAGCAGAGCTGGTTGCTATCCAAGGTGCTGAATTCAAATAATATTTCAGGAGGTGTCAGTCAACACGCTGAAGCCCGTTTTAATATGTTCGGTCTCAGATCGCTTATCTGTCATGGGGTATAAGATTATTTTTTAATTTTCTGATGCACCTTGAAATATCCGGCAGAGAGAAACTGATGGATTCCACATGCCTGCTGTAATTATGACCTCTGCTGGAGAGCCTTGGAGCCACATGACTGGGCTCGGTACCTACAGATGGGGTGGGAAGCCATACAGGGATTCCTCATGCCTGATAACACTACAGTTTCTTCTGAGTCGGAGTTTAGTGATAATGTGTTAAGAGTCTCATACACAAAGCTGGTCCGTACCTAAACTCACCTTGTGCAAGATGCAATGGTGTGTCTTGATCTCCACTATCAGGACTGAGATCGGAAGAAAAAAAAAGTGAGAAAATACTTTTTTCCAGCTGTGAATATGTGCACATAGCGAGTTTGATACGCTTCTTGTGGAGGAATTTTGTTGACGCCTTTGGTTTGTACCACATTGTGCTAAATACAAACCCGAGTCTATATCCACAGACACGCTCCAAATTTTATTTGGACCAACGCTTTAAAGAGAGGAACCTTTTTTTGGCTACGAATAGTGCAAAGTTAATATTAATGATGATAGTGGATGCATGTGAAAAGCTCAGGTCAAGTGTCAACATGAGGCATTTAGCAGATGCTTTTAAGGGTTAGAGGCATTGCTATGGCAACTTGCTGGTGGTGGGGCTTGAAAAAGCCACCTTCTGATTACTATACAGTGATAGAAACTGAGACTTAATGCAAATACCAGGCATAATCTGATCTGAGTCTTGAACATAGTCAAACCTGTTGTTGCCTTTGAAAAGGCCAAAGTCACAAACAAACTCTGATCTGCAGACAGGATCACACAAGCGCTACTTTCTTCTGAAGCCTGACAGAACGCGTAGTCGTTCCACACAGAAACATCCGGTTTCTCCACATTAATAATGGATTAACTTATGTGAAGTGCAATGTGGTCGTTTCTAAATTTAGCCCCTTCTCACAGACAAGCTGCCACAGTGGGGTTGCCTGTGAAAACTCTGCACGCACACATTTACCACATGCACAGTATAAAGATTAATTATGTGTCAACTCCGAAAAACTGCTGCTTTCAAAACGATTCGTTCCTTCAGCAAAAATACAAAAGCTTAATGTATTTACCAAACTGCTGGTGTTAGTTATGAACTGAAAGGATCTGAGGAGACAAAGAGAGAGAGAGATTGAAATGATACGAGAAAATGAGAAACTAAAGAGAGCGGATATGAGAAGATAAAGGAAGAGAGTATAAGGAGTGAAAGGAGGAGAGAGTACGATCGCTTTTCAAAAACTCTTAGTTCAGTGGATTTCATTTTTTATTATATCGATTATTTTTGTTGTCACTATTCTTGTTGTTCCGTTCAATAATTACATTTATTGTAATTATTTCTGTTATTCCATATAATTTATTGATATTAATTGTATGTTAAGCATATTCTCTTTAAGGTTTTTAGTGTATTCATTTTAATACCACTACTACTAATTATTATTATAACTATTACTACTATCATTATAATAATAATAATTCTGCTTTCTGCACATTGTAATTTAAACAAAAAAGCATCCCTCCGTTACATTAATAAATCACCACACGGCCATGGTTAGTGGAGCCTCCTCGTCTATTCCCAGAGTTATTATGTTATGTTATAAGGACTCGATTAAAGCTGCTTATTCATTAAAAGTGGCGGATTACTTCTCTGGCAGGGTGCTCACAGGCAGCCATGCAGCTCTCTGCTGCTATTAAAAGGAACCATTTATCCAGCACACACATGTCGGGGGTGAGTGTTAATGTTGGGATCATTTCACTGCTGGACTGTGTGCTTTATGGCACATGAGGGGCAATAGGTTAGACCTTTAATGAAACTAGAAAAGCCGCTAAAATAGGAAATTTCTGTGCAGGTGAAAAAAGCCATTTGACCAAGGCCCTTTCTGATCAGGAGTGGATGTCTGAAGCATTGTTTCCTTCAAAAAACACGATTTGTGTAGTTATAAATATCGGGTCCTCACGGTCAGACTGTGACATACACGGTGTGTTCACTATGCTCGTAATAAAAAAAGATTGACAGATTAATAGAAAACTAATGTGGCCATTAATCTTCAACCAAATAGGTTTCAGTGCACATCGGCATTCAGTACCAGACAGCAAACGAGCTCCATTCAATAAGATCACCATTGTTACCGGAGCAGAAATTCAATTAGGTTCATGGGTCAGTGGCAAGGTTTTCAAAAGGAATGGACTAATTACAAGCTTACGCACGCTCAGTGTTGGTCAAGCCATAATAAAGAGACTTGTAGTGTATGATATTCATGTTTCCACAGTAAAATATTCTTCACATGCCAGAAAATGAAATATGCTATATTCATTGTCTGTTTCACCACTGCTTTACCCTGGTCGGGGTCGCGGTTGGACATGTTCACTGGGCAAAATGTAGAAAAACACCTGATCAGGCAACAGACTCGATGAGAACAAGGAAACTCCACCCGGAAAACCTGGGCTCTTATGGCATCTAAACATCTTTGGCCTTCAGATTAAGACCTGAAGTTTAAGTACTGACTTTGACCCATTGGGAGTTTGGCAGGACCATAAATGGGAAACTCATGTTGAAATCAATTCTGCAAGCCGGATTGGAAGAAAATGCCTCCACAGTGCCGTAAACCAGTTATTGTTTTTTTTACACATAGGTGACAAGATAAAACAGAAGAGATCAGGTGAGGGGCAAATACTTGAAAACCTGTAAACGCTAAACACCACGGCTGGACCTTGACGACACTGCAGCAATATTTTTCAACTGCCATATATGTACCCTGTATGGTAAACAGAGCCCGTCTGATGGATTTCTGAGGAGACCGTGAGAGTGAGAAAGTCACGATGAAGGTAGTGAGAAGCCCGGAGCCTTTTCTCCACCGCCCTATTTACTAAATTTGGGCACAACAAGCACAAGCAATTCTAAAGTCTCAAATGAGGAAATAAATTATTACCCAGCATGCCACTTTGTTAGTGTGGTTACGAATGCATGTATCTCAGCTGGAAATTGAAATGGGTTGTAAGACCATGTGATTAGAGGATTATATTTCTAAAAATAACATGTGAAGCTAAAATAGCTGGGTGAAGTTTCAAAAATATGAGTGTGTGAGCATTTTAAGAAGCTGTGGCGGATCTACGGTGGTGTAATTCACACCTGTCCGGAGCTGTAGGATAAGATAAAGGTGTTAGGAAATAAAAAATGTAAACAGCTTTCTGATTTTCTCAGTTTTTGAATATTTGGTGCCCTAAATGCTTTAAGGTTCTTGTTAAAAACATAACACACACCCAACTGCATGTCTGTTCTGGGGAGGGAAACTGAAAACCCATGCACACATGGGGAGAACATTTCATTTAACCATCAGCAATATTTCACATTATAATCATCATAGAAAAAAAATCATTATTACATTACGCTAAAAAGCACATCGTGTTTATACACTCATACAGACCATCGTTACACGTGTAGATGATTTTAGCTCTATAAAGGCTACATCAACAGAAGTGGATCGACTTACAGCACCGTCCGCCAGGTCGAAGCTGTCCAGGCTCTTGCTGCGGTGCACTCGGCCCTTGATCCTGCGCAGAGATGGCTTACCCTGGCTCACTGCCGCCACAGGAGGAACAGCCCCAGAGGAGGTGGCAGCGTCCGAGCTAGGGGGCACCCTAGGGCACAGAAACATGTGTCGAGTAAGCACATAAGGTCAGAGAGTGTCCTGCAGACACACACTGAACAGAAGAGAGCTGCCGTGTCCCAAATATCATGCTGTTTAGCAAACTTAACTTGTGTACAGTGGGGTGCATGTTATACACCAAATAGCTCATGTCCTGTTCCGGATCATGTTTCTTTTGTACAACATTTGATGCATCCCTGACCCTGCGCTGTATTAACAGAAGGTTTTTCTTCCAAGGTGCAAAGAAAAATAGCTGTTTATAGATGTCCGGCCCCTCAGGTTGAAGCCCCTCGCTTTATTACGAGTGCACAATAAACAGCGTGAACAGACTAGATATACACAACAGGACACAATTATTAATATATTAACGAGCATAAAGATTATCTCATTGTACTGTTTGGTGTTGAATGATATTCCAAAAAGTTTAGAGCATGAGACAGCAGGAACATTTTCTAACTGCGCAGTAAATGTTTTGGAAAATTTGCCTCCCTCTGAAAATAGTTCCCGTAGCTGTTCTCTATAATGACTCCTGTTATAGCAAATTACAGCCCCAGCGAAATAAACACTAAGGAGAAATTACCCATGACCCTTTTTTCTTTGCACATTCAGATGCACTTTCATACACACACGCCTTTCTCACAACTGTCTGTGAGGGAACGCTGACTAAAAAGGTTCCTGCAAATAAATAGATCAGAATTGAGGTGAGCGGAGCACAAACGACTTTCCTTTGTTTTTTGCTCCCTATTGGTTTCGAGTGTGATTCGAGGTAAGTGAGCAGAACTGCGTTTAACATTATGTGACAACCCACGGGCCGCTGCTCGGTAAGAGGAGGGATCTTCCATCTCTTATCTGAGCTGCTTTTCTTTCCTCATCAACAATGTCCTGCATTTTAGGCATTTCCTGCTAGTGGGTACAAGCTGACATGCTCTGAGCTGTCACAGAGTTTTTGACTTCCATCGGATTCATTAAACCAATTCAAATCTCTCTTTATCCAAAATTTGGTGTCCCGAGTGTTCTGGAAGCACTTGACTAACACAGGAACATTTCCAAACAAAAGTAAACCAGCCTACAACAACAAAAATGAAATTCATAACATGTAAGAACCTGTTATATCCGCTACTTCCAAAAGAATCCAGCAAATTGATGATTTGCCCGATGTGCTCCCTCTGTACTCATGCCAGAAGAAAAGAAATAAGACACATCTCCTTAACCACAGAAGTAAATCCCCATCTTAGTTCACAAACTGAGTAATTGCTCCATATCAGTCATTATACCCCAATTGTTTCACTAAAGAGGTGACATGAAAAAGTCTGAAATAGTAAAACTAGAGGATCAAAACCCATCCACCCTTCAAAGCCTCGTCCCATCAACACCAAAGCTCCCTCATCTTTACTGTGAAAAGCTTTCTCTCAGATCCTGTGAGCCTCTGGCTGTCCCATGTACAACACTTGCGTCGGTGAGCGGAACGTCCTTCATGTCTTCCCAAACAGTTCTTCTGAAACACTCATAATCTCACATCACATCTTTCAAAAGAATCGTTTTCATGCACAGGTGGCAGAGCAGAATATTCCAGGTTCAAATCTCAGCTCATGCGCCCCCTAGTAGACACATTTGGTCAGTCACCTGTGTGGGAAAAGGTAAGACCGAAAAGATGATGTGGTTTTCAATGCTGTGCAAGAACCGCGGATAGTAGCCTGAGGCGCCTGTGCAGAAATGGAGGAATTCGGGGTCATTGCATGACTCTAGCTGCACAGGTGTGTCAGGCAAATATACCCTCCTCAGACGTGATCAGGGACCAAGCAGTGAAAGATCAATTGACTAAAAAGAACACACTAATAAAATAAAACCGCAAAGAAAAAGAAATTCCTTATAACTAATTACTCTTCATCCTTTTGTAAAGCATCTGATATATGAAATGCATTGTGTAAATTGACTTTTTCCTCATAACAAAGAGACTCCCGTCCTTTCCTGGACAAATGAGACACGACGTCTTTCATGCTCATATGACCCCTAATTTATCCCTAGGCAACAGGAATGACTCAAGCATCATATCAAATCACATTTATGGCTGGTATCGACACTGCCGGTACCGTTCCACTGCCACAGAAAACAAAGCACATTCAGTCAAGTGGCCATGTTTAAAAGGATATGAATGTAAGCTTTTAGTTGTGAAAAACTAACGAGGTGATGAGATTAGGTCGGCCAGACAGCTTTGACAGATGGAGAGACGGATTAGACTGAGACGTGAATTAGAAGTGACAGCTCATCGCTCGTGAAGTACAACTGGACCTGCTTCCAGTCTCGCGCTCTCTTAAAGCAACATGCCATTCCAACCTGGTTCACTCCACTCACGTGGGTATGAGCAGCACCGAGGGATCATGATTCAATAAACATTACATCAGTGTGCGTGCAGAATGAACTGTTGCTGCCTTCCAGTGCAGTAATGACAAAGAAAGAGAATGCATCAGTGAATATCCAACCCTGTCGAGTGGATGTGACAGGACTGCGCAGGCCACTAGAGTTGCTTTAAACTGAGCTTTTACGCATTTTTATAGAACGTGCTTTATACATAGTAAGAAAGGACCTTTGCTAAACTGTTGCACTCTTTGTTCCAATCAGGGATTTGTGCATGCTAGATTGGGAGATAAAGGAGGGACACTGCAGACCTTAACGGGGATTCCCTGAAAGCAGCAGGAACAACAGTTATGAAGTAAACAACGAGCAAATCACAGAACTCAAATATTAGTTTACATCCATACTCATTTTATCTCAAAATGTGATAAAAGTAAGCAAAGTAATTTAATCACGCCCCCATCGGACGTCATGAGGAATATTCGACACGACTCATTAAACTGCATGATTAAACAGAAAAGCAATAAATGGATTAGGATTGCCATGCTGAAAACAAAGAAGAGACTAACAGTAGACAATCCGAACCTATAGTTGCAACAAAAATAAAATTAGTACTTAAGATTTGGCATAAATTGCAGAATGAGCAAAAAAGCGCACAAACGCGCGCATCACCGGCAACGCTCAGGCGCAAACCTCACCACGTCCAACTTTGCTCCTTTTTCCTCCTTTCTGTCGCATATTCCACTCATATTTCCCCTCATCACCTCTCAAACTCCCGTCACTCGCACTCCACTCACCACAGCTGTCTTTTGGGAGGGATGCAGTTATCTTTGTTGGACGCCGTTACTCCCATCGCCATCTGCATGACCGTAATGTATTTCTGGTACTTCATTCCGCTTCCAGCACCCCGCACCTCAGACAGGTTCGACAACCAGACGCGTAGCACAGGTGAGCATGCGAAGCGGTAGGTGGTGCCGCGCGCACCTCGCTCTCGTTCCGCCTCAGAGCGCCATTTCCGTCTCCATCTCCACGCTGACAGCGCACACCGAGGAACCCGAACGCAAACGCCGAGGCGGGCAACTACGTGCCATGTCCGCTACCGCCCGACAAATCTCATTAAAGCTCAGAATAAGCGCTTAATCCGTTACTACGTACGGTGACCGGTCAGCAGCGCGTGCGTCTGAACAACTTTCTGGCTAAGATGGAAAGGAAGAAAAGCGGAGAAAAGACGCGGATGAGCGAAGCGAGCGGCGCGCGAGTCTAGGAGCGCGTGCACGCTCGAGCGCAAGGCAGGACTTACGAGCGCGTGTATCTGTGTTTGGTGATAGTGTTGAGGAGGGAGGGAGGGAGGGAGGGAGAGCGCTCGACAGAGGGTCGCGGTGGGTCTGGCACCACCCAGAACCCTTCACGCACGGCAAGAAAACACCACGGCGCACTGCAACGCCTACTTTCACGACTGGAGAAAAAAATAAAATAAAACTTACAAAGCCGCGCTTATCCACCTTCTGCGTGTTTTGGGAAAGTCGGGGGGAACATAAGTATATTTACTTTGCACCGCAACTTCCAACACCCCCTTTATTAGGGTAATTTTTCTAGCAGTATTAGTATCATTACTTTTATTATGAGTGTTAGTATTGATGTGTATCCAAATTGGAAAAACATACATAAATGATTCAACCGAAAGAGTGCATTAGAAAAATCTATATAATTCACTTGTAGATTCCCGTTATTTCATAATTAAATCACTGACAAAACCTCACAGTACAAAAGAGCTGCTGACCCCATGACATCTGTTCCAGTAACATCTTAAAGGCACTCTGAGCAACCAGAATAATTTCAACCTTAGCAACAGTCCTCCTAGGAACTACTGTAATGACCTGCAGCCACCTGCTGCCCTTGTTGTGACAATCTGCTTAATCAGTCTCATCTGAACAGGGAGAGGAGGGCAGGGCACCGGCTATTTTCTTTGAAGACTTATTAATGAGGGTGATCTGTACACAGGGGGTTAATAAGAATACAAAATATCAAAAGTTTCCATACAGTACAATGCAAAATTACAACCTCTGCTGGCTGGTCGATGGCACTCGCACAATTAGGTGTGTGATACAGAGCTCCATCCGAACCCATCTCGTGCAGGTGTCACTACTAAACTCTTATAAGAAAGGATATTTTTCCTAAATCAGGAGCAGAGGCCTGCATCAAGAGGCGGAAATACAACTTGGGTAATCGGATATATTAGATATGTCTACAGCCAATACAGTTACATAACAGGACAAGACTTGGGCCACTTCTATAATTAGCCAAGGTGGCGAAAGGTCAGAAACGCTGTTTACACACACGCACACACTCACGGAGACAGCAGCCGGCCACAGCAGGTTTTCCCTATTAAAATCTCTCACCTCACACACAGGTGATGGAAAGGTGCTCTGCTGAGTCAAGGAGCTCCAGCCCACTGTGTAGAGGACGGGCACTGATGCAAGCTGGCACAGGAAGAACTGTTGCCGTGTTTTTGTCCGTCGGTGAGAAACTTTGGCACTGTCTGGGAAATTGAAGTTTCACACCCATCCAAAGCACCGCATGCGATTCTCCACAGCCATAAATTTTAGCCCACTGGCAGTCCTGTGGCTTCTATTAATCACATGACACATCCTTTGAATATACTTGGTGGCCTTGAACTGTGGCCCTATGAACTAAATCAATAACACACCCAGCCGCAAATAAACAAATAAGCGCACACACATGCGCTCACACACAAACTCCATCACACATAAAACATCTTCAGAGGTGAACACAAACATGTGTACAAGAGATCACCAGGCTAAAGCCTCCTTGGTCATA
>JAYDZG010000030.1:9507389-9520619 GCA_034509265.1 Microcambeva bendego
CAGAAAGATAGTGCAGCAATACCAGAATGGTGTTACCCAGCGTAAAATAGCAAAGATTTTTAAGTTATCATCAACTGTGCATAACATCATCAAAAGATTCAGAGAATCTAGAACAATTGCTGTGCGTAAGGGTGAAGGCCGTAAAACTCTACTGGATGCTCATGAATGCCACTGTCAAGGAAATAACAAAATGGGCTCAGGAATACTTCCAGAAAGCATTGTCAGTGAACACAACCGTGCCATCCACCGTTGTCAGCTGAAACTCTACAGTGCAAAGAGGAAGCCATTTCTAAGCTTCTAAGTTTAGCTTTTGCGTTTAAAGTTAATTTAAGGACTTTTTAAACACAAACTGGCATCAAAGGCCAGCCTGAAATTATAATATACTAACCTTTAATCAATCAAACCCTTGTATTCCCTATCTAGTGATTCGAATCACGTCTGAAACAAGAAACAAGTGGACATATGCGCACATGACATTGGAACCAACCTATAATTATGATAGCTTAATAGTAACAGGACCAAAACACAGTAATGTGGAAAAGCTGTTTAATATGAAAGAGTCTATAAACACAGAAGAAGAAAAAAACATCTGTATATCAATGAGAGATCACAGTTACACTGTGATGGCTGGAACATTGTCTGAAGTGGTAGCGATAGGTGGAACATCATCAGAGCCCGTACAGACACTGTCCATCTGCTCTGCTCCCACTGAAATTACAGGAAGAGGTGTCACCAGTGCTGAAAAATGCTTTGAAATAATTCACAACAAAGCATGTTAGGTATCAGCACGAGCACAAACAAACTTCAAAATCACAATACAGGTTTACAAAGTGGGAGTGAGCTTAACCTGGGGTCAGGTGGATGAGTCCGTCTTCGGCCTCTTCAGCAGGAATCGAGATGCCCATGGCCTTTCTTATTCCGTACACACAGCTCACGTCAGCAGGAGTCACCTGACCCGTCAGCTGGGCCAGATTTTCGGTCACTTTTTCCGCTGAACAAAGAAAAAGACACAGTAGCTTTTATATTTGTGCAACATTAAAGCCAAGCACTTACTGTTGAATATTAATGGCTAAATATGAGCTGCTGTTTTTGTTCACTGTACAGTTTATACTTTTTAACATTTTATAATTTGTCACGTGTTTCCATCAAAAAGGTAGCCTAGTACTTTTCTTGGTGCCTTTGTGCCTAAGCTGGCATGTAAGAATGCACCCATTTACAAATTTTACAAGGAATCAACCTTTTAATTACTAAAGGACTACATGATCATTACCATTTTATCTTATCAGCCACCAATAGTGCTGGTCGGCTAGATTTTCAATGAGTAGGCAGGTACTTGGGAAGAAGAAGGATGGTTGAATGTGTGTTTGTACCTAGCTGTAGCTCTTTAGTAGTAGGCGCAATGAGGCAGATCATGTTGGGAGGCTGTTTGGTGCTTAGTCTTTCCCTTTGAGCTTCCTGCAGATCCCAGAGCAACATTGTTGTTTCATCCAGCTTCTTCTGGAACTGTTCTGCTTCTAAAAACATTCCAGTACAGAGAAAAATCAGTCTTTCATTACAGTTCTCACCATGTGTAATACCTTGATACAAATTTGATTTGCAGCACCAATTATTATTTCATAATGAAACCGTAAACACATAACATATCCAGTATCTGTGCTTTGCTAAAACAAGAATTTTGAGACGGGCAGTATGAGATAACTTTCTTACCCTCCGAGTCGAAGCTATCGGCCGGAAGGCCCAACCCTATGCTCACGACTGAACTCAGAACAGTCATGTTGTTAGCTGGGTTTACTTCGGATCTGACCACCTAGTAAGAGAAAGAATGAAGAATGATAAGAATCATTAATAAAAGACTGTATTGGTACAAAGAAATAAGGACTTTTATAACCTCCTCATCAGCACTGTCTGTATTCTCCATAGTCTCTTCACCATCCTGGTCATTCTAAAAAAAAAAAAAAAAAAAAAAGACAGAGGGGTCAGTCAGGAGAAACGTTATTCCTAATTCTGTATTCTGACATTTGAAAGATCAGTCTCTTCATGTCATCTCATTAAATTAGGATCAAGCTCCTTTAATATGAATCTAAACCCAGTGGTAAAAGAAGTTTGAAAAACATGCATGGCCTTGTTTTCTGTTCCAGCGTGACTGCGCTCCATATTAACAGCAAGGATTTCGAAACGGGATGCTCAAGCTCAAACAACAAATGCATTGGCTTTCACATGCATTCGGTCATACGTTTCTCAGATAAGGCTGCCATAAGTCAGGTTCCACCGATAAACACTGAGCTTAAGGTAGCGATGATTCAATTTAGGGTTCTGGCTCTGGCAACTAGATTTAAAAAAAGGTCTAGAAATAACCGTTATAATCTTACTTTTTCAGTCTGTAGGTTTTTGGAGTGTTCTTCATTGGTCAGTGCGTCTAAAACATTATCCGCCAATCTGTATATGTGCTCCTCTGACTTGGCCAGGAAATCTGAAATGCTACACACACACACACACACACACACACACACACACACAGTTAAATACTTTTAAGGTGACCAAATAAAATGTAGTTCAGTCTAAAACCATGCCGAATCACTTACGTCTCAGAGCTCTGCAGACTGGACTCGTCTCCGTAACAGTAATAGATCAGATCTGACTCCTCCTTACTGGCGTTGGCAAAGGTGGAATCATATGTAGGGGCGTATGAAGTGAACGGTCCATAACTCATATATGACACTACAAGTAAAGAGATTATTTTGGGTGATTAACCATGCACAGTCTGACATCGTCTTCAGATGTGCATTTCATATGAAATCCACGTGATTTCAACTGATTTCAAAGTGGCACCGACACAGGATGGCACTTCACTCAGACTTGTATGTTACCTGGAGTGACTCTGTTCCTTTTGTCCTCCTTAAAACCCTGTAAGGTGTTCACACCTGTCAGTAGCCGGCCTCCCATCATTCCCAGCTTTACTGGACAGTACCCTGGATCTGCCAAATATACACAGAAAGTCCTAGTTTTTTTATAAATATGATGATTACTTTAAATACTACGCATGAGCTGAATGCAATCTCGCACTAAAACAGAGTGCAACAGTAACCATCAATTAAAGGTAATTCGTTTCTGGAAAATAAAGGAAGATGACCTGATAATTTACTAACTCGATCAGGTTTCATTTGTTGACTTGTAAGGCATTTTTTAAACTGGCAACATTTGATGATTCTCATGATAACATAGCCCCTTTCCCCAACTCACCACCAGCTTGTAGATCAGCAGGGTTTAGGATTCCCAGTGTGGTTGAGCCATCATACTTCCTCCGCTCAAACTCCAGCTAGCAGGGACAAAGGGAAAAACAAACTGTAGCTAGAGAGATTTTAAATCTTATATATTATAAAACTGCTAGATATTAATTTATTAATAAAGTGTATTTAAATGTTTTGTCACTAAACAGTCCAACGAAATTCTTTCTTCACATACCCCGGACTGTTTGGAAGCTCGGGTCAGAGCACAGGGTCAAGCCATGTTACGGCGCCCCTGGAGCAGACAGGGTTAAGGGTCTTGCTCAAGAGCACAACAGTGGCTGCATAGCAGAACCTGGATTTAAACCGCCAATCTCTGGTTCATAACCCTTTAGGCTACCACCTTCTATATTGTTATATACCATTTCTAAAGATGTAGTTCATTAGTTTGGATGATTATCAATTTCTTATTTGGTTCGTACTGGTGTAATAATAACAACTCACCTCACACTCCAGTCTCCTGTTGGTCAGTTTACCTCCTGATTCCTCGATCAGCTTTTTCATTTCTTCCAGATCTTTCTCAGCCTGAACCGTACTCTTCTCATCTTTGGAGTCCCTACTGAAAAAAAATGGCACATAGCTTTATAATAACATCTGTATAAATGTGTCCCCCACTATGTTTGATGGCCTGGGGCTTGAACACGACTGCTCATAAGATAACAGCATACTACTTGGCAGATTCTATTATTGGTGTTACAGACAATTCTACCTCAGCCCTTCTATTTCTATCTGGGCTTGGGGCCAGCACTGAGAGCACAAGTGCACCTCCCAGAGTCCAGGCTGTATTTAGCACTGCAGGTGTAAACGTCTATGTCCACACAAAATCCTAGTGATGCCTTTTGTATTTCTCAGATATTATATTTTAGTCTCGCTAATAACTACTAATATTAAACATTACTTCGCTCTTGATGTGGCTGAATAACACTGCATACCTGGGTGTGTCTCGATGAGCCGCTCTAGGTGATTGAGAGTTATCACTGACATTCATTGGAGAGAAGCCGAGCTTGTGCTCACACGATGAACCATCCTCTCCGTCCTCAGCTCCCCTGCCTGTTTTCAGGTTTGCCATGAACTCGATGCTTTGTTTTAGACTCTGAAGCCTCTCCTACACATACACACAATAAGTGACATGGCTGTGGTGCAAATCCTGCATTGCAAACTTAAAAAAAAAGTTTAAAAGACAGTTGTACTTAAAAGCCAATGATGGGACAGGTAGTTTGTTAAGGTTCAAAAGCAAGTGATGGATAAATAGTTGTTAATCCTTTGATTTTACGTTTTATTGCAAGACGGTACACTGGCCCCCCCTAGCGTCTGAATCGCACAACTGCAATTACAAGAGCGTAATGAAAAATATGTTTAAATTATAGGACTTACTGGGCTTAGGATCTTCATGCCAGAATGGAGAAGCTTCTTTGCAGCCTTGAAGTAAATAGTCTCTGGCTTGTTATAAGCCATGGCGTTCTCGCACATGGTTTTAAAATCTAGCTGTTAAAAATAAATAAAATACAACTGTCTGTAGTGTCTATAAGGTCAAACGTTCGGAGGTTTGCACAGTAAATTAGAATCTGTAAATTCTGTATTACATAGTTAAATAAGACTTAGCACACACAGTACCTTCAGCTCGTCAAGGTTGTTGTAGCACTCTCTCTTCACCTTCTCTTTCATGGTGCTAAAATCCATGGCCCTCTTTATGACCAGTGAGTAGCCCGGAGCAATGAGGTCCGTTACAGGGAACGAAAAGAATGCATTCGGGTCTTTCCTAAAAAAATTAAAAAAAGACCAAGCAAAGAAAGATCCAGTTATTAAGGGTCCCAACTAGGTTAGATTCACTGTCTCACTACATAAGCAGTTGACTGGTAATGTTACAGGAATCTCTAAATGAGTCGATTTAGTCATTAAGCACCTGTTTGGTCAGTTTTCTGAAAATCTTACCTCTGTAACTGCCTGATCAGCTGGTTCAAAGCTTCCTGTAGTGGAGTTTGGTTTTTATCTGTTAGAGATCAAAGAAAACTTATTAAACATACAATTCTGTGACACAAAATGTCCAAGAACACTCAATGTAACACTACCATCGAGTTTAGTCAGAGAGGACATGGGCGGTTTATCCTGAGAGACGTCTGACCGGGCTGGAGTCCTGCTCCGATCATCACAATCCAGATCCAAAGATTCAGTGGCTTTTCTTTTCTTTGGCATCTACAAGAAACCCAAATAAATGTAATTTAACATAGGTTCTTCAAACTAGGATTCCAGTTTTCATTGTTTCGTAATAAATTAACGCTTGCCTTTTTTTTCTTGTCATCCCCCGGGGAATTACATGGGCTTTCCTTGTCCTTTTTGTCCTTCTTTTTCTTCTTTTTGTCCTTGTGTTTGTCAGACTCTACCTGATTGTTGATAACAGGTTCGATACTTGCACGCCCAGTGCTGACCTCGCTACCTGCCACCTTTAAAACCAGCTTAAGCGGCCTTCCTGCACATTCTGACAAAAGACACAAAACAAAAGAAACTGACACGCACAATAACAGGACAAATGGGGTTTTAAATGCACAATAGGCTTAGATATAGCAAAATATGATTGTGTGCAAATGTTTCTATATATGTACATACTATGATATGTTAAATAGATTGGGTCAGGTGACCAGATCAGTTGACAGAGTGCACAGGTGGGCGGAAGTTACACTGATGACTAACCATACCCGACTCTTTGCCTTTGTGTCTTCTGGCATCTGAGTCTTGGATGCCCAGGTACCTCTCAGAGGTCCGTGGCTTGTCCCTAATTAGGCCACTTTTGATGGGCACCGTTAACACACTTGCTTCAGAGATACTTCAAGCAGGTAGTCTGATCATAATGAATTGCCTTCAGCGTTCAACTCAGTTTAGTTTATCGGTATACTAGTAAGCTATGATATTTAGCTAATAGAGTCCCTATTTCTATTAAAAGGTACGTATGGCGACAGAAATAGTTACTAGGGGAAACAACGACAGTAGAAACGTATTAGTTCTCCTTGCATTAGTAGCACCTAGGTAACCCAAGCTAACCGGCTAACGTGATTAGTGAACCGGAAATGGCTTAACTCGTGGATATAATAACCGAGAACCGTACTAGAAAGTCTTACCTGCTCCCTGAGCGGCTTTTTCTGTTCTGTGTTTCTTGTGCTTCTTGCCCATCGTTTATAAAGTAAACGGTAAGACGGCGATTCTCTCGGTTCTTTGTTAGTGTTGGTAACGGAGGAGTAGATCTGCTGCTTGTGGAAACCACGACTGCGGCTTGTAATAAACAACAGCGGCTCGTGTGGACTGGAGGTGACGCTGCAACTCTAAACTAGCTGTGCGGACTTGCGACAGGACAATTCAAAAGTCTTAACTGTCCAACGGTTCTCTAAATTAATGCTTTTGCTATACCAATTTTTCCAACAAAACATCTTCACTACGCAAAACGTTTTACAGGGTTTAAAAAAATCACAATAATTTGTCGTCTGTGTCCACTAGAGAGCGGCATTGTGTCATATTCCGTACGCTAAACACTGTTAGCATGAATTAACTGAAACTAGTGTTTAACAGTTCTTACAAGTCATTCTGCCCCTTTGGTATGATGTTTCAGTGTAAAATTCATCAGTTCAGTTCATTTTCTTTAACCCCTTATTCTAAATAGGGTCGGGGAGGAATGCTGGAGCCTATCCCGGCTCTTCAATGGGCTCAAGGCACACGGTAACACTTCAGTGTCTCCAGTCAACCTGGTAGCGTGTCTTTGGACTGTGGTAGGAAACCGGGGCACCCGAAGGAAACCCACACAGACACGGGGAGAACATGCAAACTCCAAACAGAGAGGACATAGATCGCCCCCCACCCGGGGATCGAACCTTGTTGCTGTGAGGCGACAGTGCTTCCAACAAAGCCACCGTGCCGCCCCAGTGTAAAATGTTTCAGATAAATAAAATCGTAAGTGTTTTTTCAACACCTATACTCAATCCCCCATGACTTAATCATACGATTATTCTTCCAGATATTTCATCTAGTCACCCAGTCCATTTGTTGACGAAGTCCCACCAGTGCTGCTCAGAAATGAACAGGACAATACGCTCCAGATGTGGAGTGTGTGTTGTGCCACATCAGGAATCGTTTAGCCTGCAAAGCTGCAAGTAAGTCAATTTTGTTTGCACCTCCCAAACAGTTTTAAATTAAGAATTTAGAAAACTCTTTTTCACCACTGTGCTTTTACACACAGATGAAATTGTCCTCCGCATCTAACCCAAGCCGTGCAGTAAAACACACATTTACACACTAGAGGCAGTAAGCACACATGCTCGGAGTGGTGGGCAGCACTAGCCACGTTGCCCGGGAAGCACTTAGGGCTTTGGGTGCCTTGTTCAAGGGCACTTTAGTAGTGACCGGTCAGCTCTGAGAATCAGACCTTCCGATCAAAAGCCCAGTTCTCAGACTGCCAGGTCACATTGAATACAGAAGGACAGGACAGATTGGACCTTCAAAAACACGTTACAGTCTGTTATTTTGATTTGGTGCACAGTACAATTCCAGACTAAAGTTACACCCCCAACGTTACTATTATTAGCACCATGCTAAGCAAAGCACACCAGGGAGAACATTTGTGTGGCAACGTATACGATTATCATCTAGATCTTGACACCGTACCCACTGATAAAGTAAATATCGTACCCAGTTATATTTCTCCCAGCTTTATTCATATACCACACCTCCCTATCCCACCAATCTCCGTTCAGCTGGAATGAGATTGCTTTGGTAGGGGTTGAGTCCTGCAGGAAAAAGCACAACACATTAAAGGCAAAACAAAGGACAGTTCTCCAACTGGTCATTCCGCTGGTCCATTTTTGTTTGGACGAAGGCTCAGTCGCATTGCTGTAGACGGCAGGGATCTGCAAGGCATGCTAGACTGACTCGCTGAGAAAGAAAGGAAAGGCGGCGGCGGCGGCAGCTTCAAAGCCACGCTGTAATCTGTCTGAACTTCACAGGGCCAAGAAAGTGACTGTCTTCCCACCAAGAGCAGCACAGACACGCTAATGAAAGAGATAAAGGGATCATGAACGCAGCTAGAGCATCAGTTCAAAATTTTATAGAAAAAAAGAGAAAAGAGGAGGGAGTGCAAATGCAAAGTAGACCTGTGAGGTTTCCCTTTCATTGCATTATTATTTCATACCTTGTCAAATATTCTGTATAAAATTGCTGTAAGTTATTTTAGATTTATAGTGATAACAAGAGGTGGTGAATCATTTAGAGGAAATCTGTATTGTCGTTATTTTAAAAATATCAGATGAAGGCGGTTTTTAGATTTGGTCTTTTATCTTTCAGTGGATGAGTCAGCTAATGTCGGCACTACACGGCTGCTTTTCTGACATCTTTTCCTAATCTCATGTTTCATTTTGTTCTGCATCACCAGGCAATGAGGTTGTCAGACATCCTATTTAAAATAATAAAACAGTATTAAAATAGGAAGCATGTCTGTGGGAATTTGTGCCCATTCACTTTAAAGAGCTTGCTTAGTGCACAGGGGCCTTCCCTAAACATATCGTTCTCCGTCCCAATCCTTTCGTCTGTATAGCGTATTGTAAAGCTGGATTAAATACAGACCACATTCTTCTCAACTTTTACCACATCGGGCCAGATGTAGCATTTGTTTACCAAATGACTTGTAACGTCAGATTGCATCAAGCCAGATTAAACAACACCGGTTTATCTAAATCAGATGAACATGAGCACTCACAGGGACTTATTTCAGCACAATTTGTGGTAGTTTCAGAGAAATCTTGACAGCTGCAGCAGATGTTTGTGGGTTTGACTTAAAATCTGTCTTTTAAAACATTTCTATATGAGCATATGTATGTATCCTAAATAGATAATTTTGATTATATAAGTCGTAATACCAGAGTATGTCGACCTTAGACGGTGATTGAGTTTCAGCCTCCCACTTTGCTAAAAAGTGCATACGATTATCACATCACATAAATGACGTGCTTTACATCTTGTAAACATAACTGGCTCAAAAGTAGCATAGCTCAACATTTTAAAACAGTTTATGAGGTTCACCTAATGGTGTGCTCGCAGTTAAGGTCACCAGCTCAGCTGAATGTCAGAGAGTAGGTTTTCTAGATGATTTTGCTCCTTCATCTCATGCAAAAGCTCCAACATGTCGATGCAGTGGTAGAGAAGCTCATCCCCTGTAATCAGGGTAAAATATACACTGTACCCACAGAACAGGACGCGAGATGAGTCACAAGTCGTCAACTCAAACGTTCACTGATTCCTTTTCTCTTGTGTAATCTGGCCTGACCTTGTTTCCTCTGGGTACAAACAGGCACAGCACATGGCGAGGGAGAGAGAGATCGAGAAAGGGAATTTGGGAAGGAGGTGGGTGTTGGATTGGGGTAGCGCTTTGACTTCAAAACGCTACATCAAAAAGAATAAATAATTGTTTCTGCTGCTGCTTTTTGTGACGGAGATCTGTGGCAGCAGTCGGCAGCATCAGACTTTAATGCGGGGTGGAGAACGCTTTGATTGCAGGCTGCTCTCCCGGAGTGGACTCCTTCTGTCTGTGTCGACCACTGACGGAGCTGAACCTGCTGATTAAACGCCACCTGAAACCCATTCCAGGGTTGGGGGGAGAGGGGCCATTTAAAGAGAGATGAGAAAAGAGGAATCATCTAAGCATCTAAACTTCTCTGAAGTGCACCGGATTGGGTTATTCTGTCCACAGTTAAGCTCACAATAAAGATATACAATCAGTTTGGCTGATTTTGGGACCATTGTAAAAACCTTTTAAACACCCAAGTATGTGTGTGTGTGTGCTTTTCAAGACTGTGCAAGACCATAGAAAGGCAAGAGCCTGAATCTGGAATGAGAAAAACACATCTGCTCCCATCCTCCCTCACTCTTGCTGTGAGGCCTGTAGGTGGCCGTAGATCAGTCAGACCTAGAAGAAGTAGAGAATTTAAGTAATAAAAAGCATATGTTTGCTTTCTTACTGCACATTTTTACCTCTTTACATTTTGGCCTTGTGTTCATGGCTCAGCTTCATCTCGGCAAGACAAGACAGTATCTGGGTTGGTGACAAATTCAATTTGAATATTTTTTTATTTCAGTTTTTATTATTTTTCATTTATACATATGCACACTTGCTGTACAATGACATTCTTCTTGCTGATCTTAGCTTCTTGGGAAGCTGGGCTCAGAGCTTAGGGTCAGTTATTGAACACTGTCCTTGGAGTAGACAGGCCTTGCTCAAGGGTCCAGCAGTGTCGGCATAGCAGAGCCATGATTTGCCCAGAGCTCTACCCACTTACTTACCCCTGTCACTCAACTGTCTGTCTGTGTTCTGTACAGGTTTCAAAAGTAAAATGCAAGATTCTTGTTGTTGAAAGTGAATTTGAAGAAAAAAAAGATGTGCTGTTATTATAATTTGAATAGTATTGAATCTGATAAAACTATATTTAAAGTTAAATTTGTTGTTTATTCTAACTGGTACGACCTGCGAGTGTTTTTTTGTTGATATGAGTGTGCAGAATGAATGGAAGCCGTAGACCGAGGAGGGTTTACACTTTCTATACTGCTAACACGCTCAGTTCTTTGATCTGTTAATCCTGCATTTATAATGTTGCCTGATAATCATGCGTGACTAAGTATCTTTTGAAGACAAACTGGGCTGGAATTCAACTTTCTAATGGGTTGTTCTTATTTAGGGATGAAAATACGTGTTTATGCGAAGAAAAGATCACAAAAAACTTGAATAATGTTTGTTCTTTTTCCTCACTGTCGCTGTTCTCCTTAAACGCACTAGACAGCACGAAGAGGAGAATCTGGCGACAATTAAATCTCATATTAGGCAAGAACAGGCTTTAAAATGGCAACATTTAGTTTATTCCATTCACAAACTATTAATATGTGTCATTATTATGACCAGTGATGTAGCAAAGTAGTGTGTATGTCTCTGTCTCAAATTAGGCTAGGATGCAGGCACCAATACTCAATACAGAATCGAGTTGGTCTATTGAATAAAGATTTAATATGGTCAGGTGTTCAGACAATATCAATATAAAATCTGCTTCCTCTCAGTCGCATTGTGCAGTGGCACCGATCAGCCAGCAGATGTCGTAATCGCAGCATGAGGAATCGCTCCAGCCCTCCCTTGCTTGGATTAGCCATAGTACATGGAGGCACCGTCGCCCCCTTCCACGCCCCCTTTTTGCATAGTTGCAAAGTAGAGTTGTGATTTTGTGGCAGATGGTAGCACTAGAAATTCACTTTCTGATGTTTACTTCTTGTCACATTTTCCATGCACTGTACTGTCAGGCTAATGATTAAGAATCAAGGGTAAAATAGTGAACTGCAGGGTTACTTTGAGCATGCAGATATCACGCTGGTGTTTTACACTTCAGAGACGCTCCCAGTTGCCGTGCACTTTGCTCACCGTCGTCTTTGATGTGACTTTAAGTAAGAGAACACTGTCGTGCTCCTGGCCCCGTAGGCCTGGCTGCCGGAGAGGGAGAAAGGCAAGACTTCAGAGAGTTTGGGTAAATGTCATCCCCACACAGATGCGTCGGTACACACACACAGTTCAGCCGTGCCGTGTCGGGTCTTCAGTCTGAGCGCCAGCATCCATCTCTCCGTCTGTTACTTTTTCGGCTTTACTTCTGTCCTCGTCTTCCTGTCTTTTCGCCATGCCTGCTGAGGTGGTGTGTCACACACGTTGTCTTGCCACCCTAAATAAAACTTGCACGTGGCAGCCCATCGATAAAATTCTGCTTTCAGCCCATGTATAAAAGCCACCCCAACCCCGACCAGTGTGTCTTTTTACTTTACACCTATAGTAATTAACCTGCTGTTTCCCCATTGGAAACATTGCCAAAATCAAACAATGCAAAACCTAGTTTTTTTTATTATTAAACAGATTGTCAGTTGGACATGTTTCCCTTTTATTCGTAGTTTTATGAGACTTTTGATCAAAACCTACTTAACTTTAAACAAAGTCTTTTAGCTATTTGAACTGTCTGGGCTTTTCAAATCAGCGCTCGTTTAAGAGACAAATCTTCTTTAGAAGGGGGATTTTGGATGATCTGGTAATAAAAAGTGAACTTCAATTCTCAGCAGGGGTTTAAGTGTTAACCAAATCCGGCACGACCTACGAGTGACGTATTTAACACCATGCCTACTGCAGTGTGATTATTATTTTTCGTGGAAGGCGATGTGGAGTCTAGAATTCTCGAGGCCACAGATTTTAGACGGGCAAGATATAATAAAAGATATAATTAACAAGAAAAGTAAAGATCACGCACTTGGAAAACATTTAAACAGACTGTACCTCGTTTAGAACGAACTCTTTTCTGGCTTTTCTTACACACACTAAGCTCAGATGACTTTAGCCGAGCTGGGATGTCAGCACTAAAAACTAAATGTAATCCCAGTCGGAGGACTTTCACACCTTTTAATTATTTGCAGCCACACTAGCATATTTGCAGCATGAACACTAGTGTCGGAGCACGCCAAACGAACAGGATAAAAACTTTGTGATAGTTGGCTTCACAGAAACGCTTGCAGCAGAAAACTGTAGGAGATACAGCCACGAGAAGACCTACAAACATGCACTTTTCTTCTCTCTATGTAGGAAGGTTGGTATTTTTATAATAACATGATAAATGAACAGTTTTTATTTTGCCTCTGGTGAAGAAGTCTTATGCTGCCTTGCGAGCAATGGCGCTGCCGACACAGCAAAAGGGAAGGTTGGGTGAAGAATGACTTCCTTGCTCCAGCATCAGTATCTCCTGTTGTCATATCACTTTGCTGAAAACAAACAGACAATGCTGAATTTCAGGGAACTTCTGTATAAATAATGTAAAATTATCTCAATGTGTGTGTGTGTGTGTGTGTGTGTGTGTGTGTGTGTGTGTGTGTGTGTGTGTGTGTGTGTGAGAGAGAGAGAGAG